>QYAI01000019.1:5277-283320 GCA_003988855.1 Arachnopeziza araneosa
TCTTTGCTTTGGTTGTCTTTCCGAAATATACATATCGAGAGCTAGCTGAGGGCCAACGAGATTCTTATTTTATTGGCTGCTCCTCTGCCCCTCGTACAATACCAATCGAGTTTGTTATGCAAAGCATTCACCTTTCAATTGTTGCAAATGTCTATTTGTGCTGGCGGTGCAGATAGTCGGGTTTCTGATTGGCACCGCAAGGAAAAGTAAGGTAGTCAATAAAAACGCCTAGTAAAAAATTCGTTGATCTCTTCCTCACGAGACTTGAAAAAGAACCCGAATAGATCGCAGTTGTGACAGTTCGGCTCAATACCTGATCTTGTGCAATAGCTTCCAGTTCCTCTTCGATACCAACTATTGATGAGGCTTGAACATTGACTGCGGTCCGCGTTAAGTACCAATACGGGATTTTGTGTCGAAACAAAGATAAGGTATATCCTGATAAGAAGCACACGTTGAAGCTCGAGAAGAATTAAGATGAAAGACACTGAGCAGAATTCTGAGGTGCTCAGCATCCGGTTCAACTAGAAACCGTGACCAGAGGTGACACATCCCATCCCTGCGGCCACGCCTCAGCAAGAATCTTGGGTGCAGTAGTTTACTCGTTGTCCCTCTTTATTCGTGTCTTAGGGTCTATAAAATCTGTATTTCTTACCAAAAGTCTCTTGTACCACTTTTTACACCATGAGGCACAGAATGGTACACAGGCACAGAAGATTCCGATAAGTGGTGTGAGTTGAGCCACACCGGATTTTCAGAATAGTGGAGCGATGGCCAATTTCACAATTTTCAGATTGGGTAGCAACAGAATCGATTGTGGAGAATCGTGCAACGAGATGGGCAATGATAGCCTCCATATTGTTAGAAGGTTATTGGTAGAACTTGAAGATTGTGATTTATGCAAGTTTTTGTCTTCATAATAAGTTGTCTTCATCAAATCGATTCCGTCAAATATTACCCTCTATTGTACCGGGTCCGAATCATGTTAAATTAAGTGACACCTCCAAAATACCTTGATTATCTTTCTTATCCTTCTTCTCTGTCAAATATCTCGACCGATAGTGGCTCTTCGTGTAGTGCTAAGATCGACGTCCTATCGGGATGAGAATAACATTTTCTGGTCAGACACTGATACTAATGGCAATTGCATTCCTTGGAGTGGACAAAAAAACCTCAGTACACTCCGGACCACCTTCTCGCCATGATCGCGGGAGACTCTGAGTGGCAAATTAGGTTTCACACTGACAGCTTCTTCAAGCCAGAAAACACTGACTTTCCTTGGGCGAGCATCTTCTTCGAGATGAAGGTACTAAGCAAACTTTAGTAAACTTTTGAATTATTCTACTTGTTCTCAAGATATGCCAAGACCACAGGTAGATTCAAATTCTGTTACTGCACATCTCAGGAACCCCAATAGAGCAAATTTAAAATTAACGCAGTTCCTCCAACTGAATATGAGCGCGAGAGGCTCTAGAAGGAGTGGATGACTTTCAAAGAAGAATATGAAGATGATGAAATTTTTAAAAAGATAGTCATGATGACTATGCTCCTGTTAACAGATTAACGAACTTCTTCAATTGGTTTACGCAAGTCCACAAAACCTATATGCTAGTAGGCCGTGAAAAGAAAGTAAGTAAAGAAGAGTAAAACAGACTGCTTTGTATGCAATGGTCTTGTAATTAAGGCATAAGGCATTGACCCTTTTGGTCGTTGGTAAATACCAGAACAAGTAAGGAAATCAGCGCAAAAGTTATACGACTATGTGAACAGAAGCCGGAATTTATATACAGGACAGCGATCTAGGTTCCCAAAACAGAGATCAAGGAACTAACTAACGGTTAAGATTGAAATAGAAGTAAAAAATTCTAAGGCGATACACATCATACCATTTAATCTTTATAGTGTTACTTAAAGGAGTCTATTGAAAGAGTTGGCGTTCATACCAAAAGTGCTATACAGGAAACTATACAAGAAACTTGCGTGGTCGTTTGTTCTTATGTACCCTAGTCTTAAGCAGCCAATCAAATCACTCAGTTGTTCCCCTCCAAAACGCCGCCTTGTCAATTTCTCCAAGTTCATACCTGACCTGCTGGATCTGATCAACCACAAAGACAAGATGAGTGCCAAAATCGAGAAGATCATTGTTCGGTTGCAAGGAAAGTAAGTTCAACCTAAACCCCGTCCACTATCACTCTAAGTTTGTAGAATCGCAGAGGGGCAATTCTACGAAGCACAGCAACAAACTCGCGTTGTTGCAGCCCGATATGTCAAGTCGGAGAGCTGGGACGCAGCAATCGATATCCTCTTCAACGTCGCACAATCGCTCCTGAAGGCGGGGCAGGGAGGAAGTGGTGGGGATCTAAGTCTATTCCTCATCGATGTCTACAAACAGGCAGATCTGAAGCCGGACTCGAGCAACAAGGGCAAACTGCTGACCTTATTACGGCAATTTGAGAGTGAAGAGCCTACAAGAAAAAAATTCATTGGGGAGATGATAGGGTACGTCAAATTGGAGAAGAAAGGCAAAAACTTATAGGTGATAGATGGTCCGCGAAGTACGGAGAGTACCCTGCTGGAGAACCGGAATTACACCATGTTGCGGGATCACTGTATGCTGAAGAACACGAAGCCTACGATGCGGAACGACATCTTATACTTGGTACTAAAGACTCTCCCGAAGTATTGGTGAAGTTAGAGTATGAGTGGTACACACAGGACGATTCCCATACTGCTGCCTTATATGCTGCTCGAGCCGTCTTCCCGTATCTACTCGTTGGCAACGTTCGAGATGCGAATAAGTCTCTTCGACTATTTACAAGCAAGTTGGCCGAGGCTAACAAAGGCTTGAGCGTGCAGGACGTCAGCAGCAATAATTCTGATACGAGGATTTATCCCAGTATACCACTTCTGAATTTCCTTGGCCTTCTTCTGCTCGCAGTGCAGAAGGGAAGTGCTGATCTCTTCCGACAATTGAAGACCAAATACGCTATCCATATCAAAGAAGTAGGTATCTGGGATGAGGCTCTGACCTCTGTAGGAGAGATGTACTTTGGTATCCAACGACCAAGACAAGGTAACCCTCTGTTTGATATGATGGGGAGCATGTTCGGGGGTGGTATGGGAGGTGCGCCTGCAAAGCCACAACCAAAACGTGTTGGCGCATCATCAACACCAGCAGCAGAAGGTCTAGACTGAATTCTAGAGTATGCAAATGAGCCAGAAGCCCGCTCTTTTCTCCAATCCTAGGGTATCGTGAACGCCTCTGCGTGACAAACGAAAAATCCACATCACCGAGCTACCGTGTCCTCCTCCACCTCGTACATCCAGTTGTCTTCTGCTAATGCTCCTACCTTTGCTCTAAGGCTAGCCTTGACAGCTTCAAGAAGTTCTGCAGGCTCACTCGGTGCACGATTCCTATCACGTTGGTGGTGCTTCACAGCGTCTGCTAACCGCTTCCTCTCCTCTATGTCTAAGTTAGAACAAAATAGAGCCAAATATGTGAATCGTACTTTCATCTTCTTGTTCATCGCCATTCCCGCCCTCCTCCTGATCATCGAATGCTTGTATCGGTGGATCGCCAATCTGAAACTCCCCATTCTGATCCCTAATAACAATATCTGAAGAGTCCGATTCAGGCTCAATATCTAGTCGTAATGTTTCTGCAGAGGTAGAGGTCGAACTCGTCGTTGGACGTCGGCTAAGATGTTGGTGGAAGAGGGTGCGCCGCACGCTCGTGGCACGGCTACTGGATGAAGTAGAAGTTGCTTGTCGTCGTTCCGGCATCTTGTATGAATGCTATAAAGAATATCTCCACACAAGTTAAAAGGAATGATTGTTCGAGTTTGTAGGAATTGATGTTGATTTGTTTGGTTCGTGTGTTTGTTTGGGCGAGGCTTGACAAGGCTCTGGTAGCCTAATTGTAGGTGTCAGGCGCTTTCAACAATCTTTAACATAACATGACCGTTATTCTAACTTATCATCATGCTGATCGGTAAGGATTTTCATAATGACTAGTCAATTTCAAATACAGCCTATTGGCCGTTTTGCAGGCCAAAGCGCTGCCATAAAGCGTCCTAAGGTTGGCCCACAGCTCACGTCTATCACTACATACTGATCAGTGTCCAGGAGATCGCCTGCTTCTCATATGATGACAAGCATCAATTTCGTCTCGATGATTCCTCAATCAGATATTATTATCCTCCCACGCTTGGAGCGGATCTCTCAAAGGGTTTTGAAACCTTCCAAAAGCTAGATGATTCTGCCGACGATCATCTTGATAGTCTGTTAAAAACGATCATTGATCTTGAGCAGAGATCTGGTGAAAAATTAGCAGCGGATTTGATCACTTGGCGAGGAATGATGACGAAGGTTTGATTGGCACTTCCTTCTAGGCTCTTGCTAATCTCTGGAAGTTCATGTCGGCCATCTTCAGTGACAGAGATGGGTATTTAACCTATAATTAACAAATTTTTATAGAACTGACGCGTACCAAAGTTTTGAAATGAATGCCACCCTCTTCCAAGTGGGCACTCACCCCAGTTTGATCATTCTAGACGTAGCTGACGAATGATTCATTTAAGGATACAATGTATGCCCAACTTTGCCAATAATCAGAAAGTCTTACTAATTGAAACAGCTATGTTGAAGAAAATCATGAGTACAAGCGCAAGTCTCAGGCTAGACAGTCACAGCAATTCTCACAACCGGGTCGGCCATCACAGGATATGATGAGCTTCTGGGGTAGGTGAAGATGCCAACGAAAGTGAACCTCGGTTTGTTAATTCATAGCAGGCTATAAATTTGAGACGTTGTGTCTTTTACCATCGACGTGGGATGAAACTCCTCGGGATTATATTGAACACAGAGAGCATGAGACGGTCAATAATCACGCCCAGTACTGTTCTGTTGTTCGAACAGGAATTGGCAATACAGTCATGATTTTGGGAGGGGAGGTGGATGCAGGTAAATCTCTTTTCTTGTCTCTAGGATCGTCATTAACAAGTCGCAGTGTGGGATTCAAAACCTGTTGGAGACGGTCCGATAAACTGGGTTGAGCTGAAAACCAGCGCAGACATCCGAAATGAGAGAGATATTGTGACTCTTGAGAGGAAGCTTATGAAATTTTGGATTCAGTCATTCTTGCTAGGCGTCCCTAAGATTATCGTTGGCTTCCGAACTCCTGATGGAATCTTGAAAAGAGTTGAAGAAATGGATACTGCGTCTATTCCAAACACAGTCAAGAGACATGGTAAAGGTACCTGGGATGGAAATATGTGCATCAATTTTGCTTCGGCCTTGTTGGAATGTAAGTTTTCTTTGATCGTTTGGTGCTTGGTTAACTTTTTGAAGTTTTGAAGGCTTCGATTGTTGGAGATGGTGTTTGGAGAATTCAGAGGAAGGAGCGCTCTTCTGCTATTGAGATCTTTAAGGTTGAGGAGGCTGGTCATGGTAATATTTTGTCGGATGGGTTTATCAACTGGAGAATTAAAATGACTTTGAACTCAACGCCAAATAAATAGATATCGACTGAAAGAGCGAATGCGGATCTTTCTCATTAGTGATCAACTCCTCAAACCAGTACCACTCGATGCTACAGTGCTCTAGAGAGGCTCTTAAGACAACCCGAAGAAGGAAGTGTTATTCGCGCTGTTTCGAAGATTATTCTTCAGGTAGTTCGACATCCGGATACGCAATCACAATTTCCATTTGAAGAGACCCCACGGTCATGTTTTTTTACAGCTTCTATGTAATTTAGGTTCTGAAATGGGTTTGAATTACCTCTGCCTGTTGTTAACAGTGTTTTACCTGTTGATTGTTAATCGTCACGTTTGACAATGAATTTGATGTTTACACCAGCTAGCTTTTTATTTCCAAGATCATTCAACATCTCCTCACGTTATCAACACTGATGCTTACGTTTATTGTTCATCACGTTGTTCTATTATCAACTTTTGTGTTTGCACAAACAGGCCTCTAACATCATTCATTCTATCCGAAAGTCATCAATACTGCTGCTATTATCATTAAAAACTTATGATTTATACGACTAATTTTTTGTTTTATCTCCACAGCTAATTACCTTGCTTGGCATTTCACCGCCAATGTTAAGGTCGAGCAGTCAGAATAGTCTCTATTTGAAATGGTGTCTAGAATCAATTGAAAATATGGTAGGGATTTATTATTAATCATTGGGTTGAATATTGAACGAATGTCCAAATCTGAGACGAATAGAAAAAATTATCGTATTTCTATACCATTGATAGCCTATTTCTAGAGAATCAAATCTCAAATGACGCCAAACGGTCTACCGTGTACCAGTTCCAGTTCCGGTCCCAGTCCGCATCAAAAGGTTAATGTGTAAGTGAGCGATAAAATTCCCGGAAAAGGAGATATTTATCAAGGAATATGATACAAGATCCTACTCCGAATCAAAGGTGCGACGGCTTCTTGAAAAGTGGGCCACTAATTTCAGGTGAGTAGCCACCATCAACCGACTCAGTATTCTTCTTCGTGGGGTCGTACATGCGTCTGCGAATCCAAGCATCGAGTTCTTCGTCGTTCATATGCCGGATCGAAAGCTCGCGGTCGAGCCCTTGTGTTTGAGCCTGTCGGATGACTTGACGTGCTACGATGACGCTGACTTCACGAATGCGCTCGAGATCGGGATAGAGTCGGCCTTCGTTGAGCTCCGTAGTGTTGGTAGCAGTGCTTAAGGCGACGGCAGAAGTGTAAATCTAATGGGAGTGAGACGTTGCGCGGCTTCAGAGACAAAAGAGAGATTTACCATTTCTTGAGTGATCAAAACAGATTTAGAAAGAATCGCACCGAGGCCAATTCCTGGGAAGACATACATATTACTACGATAGTCAGCCCACCTCCACAGCAGAAAATATCAACTAACAAGAGATACTTACTTTCCTTGACTTGGAATGTAATTCAGATACGGAGGGAAGGGGCTGCCACTTGCAAAGAGTACACGACCTTTAGTATATTTCATTGCTTCTTCAAAAGTGCATTCGGCATTGTCTGAAGGGTTTGAAAGAGGCATGATAATTGGTTGTTGATTGTAAGTCGCCATTTTTTCGATGATCGCCTGGTTGAAAACTCCATGCATCGTGGATAAGCCCATGAGAATAGTTGGCTTGACATGATCGACAACCTCGGCTAGAGTCTTGAATTGCTGGCCATTGTTGTCTTGACGAGCAAAGTAAATCTTATGTTGAGCAAGCTTGTCGCCTCTATCAGTCGTGATCAGACCCTAAACATGTTACCAGGTCTCTTTGAGAAGGAGTTCATTCTTCAACTCACTTTAGTATCAACAAACCAAAAGCATCGGCGTGCTTCGTCCTCTGTTAAGCCTTGCTTCACGAAGAATTCAACAATCTGTTTTGCAACCCCAACGCCTGCACTTCCAGCACCCATGACAACGGCTCGTTGGTTCTTGACAGGAATACCAGTTTTCTTTAAAGCATTGATGACGCCAGCTAGAATGACAGCTCCAGTGCCCTGAATATCGTCATTGAAGCAAGTATATTTAGGTCCATACTTCTCGAGAGCCGGAAAAGGGTTCTTGAAGTCTTCAAATTGAACAACAATTCTGCAAGACTTAGTTCTTGTCACTACTATTTGAATTAAAGAGTTCCTACCCAGGCCAGAGACTAGTGAGAGCTTCCATCAACTCATCCATAAATGCCATTTCATCTTGCTCAGAAACCTTTCGCATGCGCGCGCCCATGTAGAGCGGATCCTTCAGAAGAAGCTCGTTATTGGTGCCTAAGTCGAGCATGAGGGGTAGAGTTCTGTCAGGATGGATACCGGCGCAGCCACTATACAGAGCTAGTTTCCCGACAGGAATACCCATGCCATTGATTCCAAGGTCACCAAGCCCGAGAATTCGAGAGCCGTCGCTGACAACTGTAATCTCAACCTCGGGCCGAGGCCAATTCCGGAGGACATCAACAATAGAGCCACGATCATTGTATGAGACGTAGAGACCTGTGAAAATGTCAAAAGAGTTCCGTTGATGTCGAATTAAATTTTCGACACTGTAAGAAATTCTAATGTCGAAGCTGGATCTCACCTTCCGGATGCATGTATATGTCTGACCATTTCAAGCAGGCCTCGCCAACTGTTGGCGTATAAATCAAAGGAGCAATTTGCTAGACTTTTGTTAATCCAACGGTCGAAAATGGCAGTGTGACCCCATACAGTGAAATTCTGGAGTAAAAGTTGATAAAATAAGTCTTGATGAGTGTTCCGGAGAGTCGTCAAGTAAATGTACTTTTCGATGGAAGTCGGCTTTGAGTCCAGTTGCTTCAGGCCTGTAAATTGTTAGAGGGACAATTGATTACGGACAACGAAACTTACATCGAAATACTTGTTGAGCTGCGACATTTGCAGGCTGTAAGCCGGTGTGGCCGACATGACGAGACATGGTGGTAAAAGTGCAAAGAATCGTGCCTTTCACTTCCTCATGACTTTGTAGCTCGACGGATGGCGGATAAACATCGGCCCGAGAGAAAATACTCGACCTCGCTTACATGTTCCAGCCACTGAAAAGGCAGACGGCATTGAAAATCATCCATTTGCATAAAACTAAAGAACTGTTTGCATAAATTAAAGAACACTAAAAATTTCTAGGTTGAAAACTGCGTGTCGCAACACAACAATACTTAATCATTATAAAACTTAGTCTGTACAAATAATAGAAGCTTACGTATCTTTTGGTATTTATTTTTTGTTTATAAACTATCGTAATGTTTTATCTGAGTTTCTTGCCTATAGAGTATAATTTTATGCAATTCTCGCTCAGCAGATTGGATGATTTTCAATGCCGGCTGCCTTCGTATTCCCATATTTCATGACGATGAATATGGTTACATGCGGAAAGATGGCATAGCCGAACGGGGATGATCGACTTTTTCAAAAGGGATGAGTTGTAATGAGAATCTTGGGTTCCGAGTGCTGAAAATAGGGACGCAGACGATGACGGGTTGGACTTCCTCTAATACAAGCCTACCTCAGTGGCATCCTTGTTAAAGCAGGTGTTCTCATCACCAAAGATCAGAATTTCACACAAAATAACCCAACATTTTCAAAGAGCCTGCAGATTATATCATAATTGTTCATTTAATTGCCCTCAAAATTGACTAGGGCAAGACAACGTTGTTTGATGGTCTCGGAGCGATTATCACGTAGTAAAGGGGTATTATTATAAGTAAAGATTAGCTGGAAAAGAATTGTGATAATCAATTGGTCATAATATGACTAAATGACAAAGAGGGAATGATACAGGCATAAATTCAAAGACTCGATCCACAATCTACTTCCCCTTCGCAATGTCCCCAGCAGTATTTTGAGTACGTCTGCATAGATCGAAGGCGATACTAAGCATCTGAATCGCTGTGAAGAGTCTTGACGCCGACAATGTTGGCATTCTCATCCAACTCAAGCTTCTTCTTCTCAATGGAAGCCTTCATTGGGTTCTTGGCTCTGAAGATATCGTCGAGCTCCTCAAGCTGTATCTAGTCAGAAAAGTATCAAAGGTGTTAAAACCAGGAGTCGCTTACAGTACGGTTCTTGGTCTCTGGTGCAAATAACCAGATGACAAAGGCTTGAATGGCACACCAGACAACGAAAACCAGATAGGTTTTCCATTTGATGTTTTGAAGGGCTACTGGGAAACCAAACTGGTTGACAAGGGTGCCTGAAGGAGGTTAGTTTAGGACGAAAACATGGGTGTCCTGCGACGCAGATCGTATGCACTTACCAATCGTGACAAACATATTACTGAAGGCCATTCCCTTTGCTCTCATCTCAAAAGAGAGAACCTCGACGGGATACAGGGCTTGTAGAGGAGTCCAACCAAAAGAGTACACTGCCTGGAAAATGTAGATCATTGCTACGGTTGCAGCGCTGGAGGCCTTGGACTTGGTGCTAGCCTGAATTCCTGCTGATGCAGAGACACCAACCCAGACGATGGAACACCCGATATTGGCCCCGATGAGCAGAGGTCGGCGACCAATCCTATCAACGAAGCAACAACCGATAGCAGAAATGACAATTTGAACGGCGTTCATTGCAACAAACAAGTGGCTCTGGGTAGTATCATTCGTGATACCTGCTGTATCAAGTACTCCAGACAAGAAATAGGAAACAACACCTAAAAACTATCAGTAAACTTCAGACTATTAAGTTGCGCATTTAGTTGACTGACCATTTCCAGACCATTGTCCGAAGAGGGAGACTATGCAGTTCACCGACAATCTGTAAATACTTGGCCTGTCTCTGAAAAGCGCACGATAATCCCACCACCGCTTGTCTGCGCCCTCAAGCTCCAAATTGGTTTCGTACTCTAACATCTGGAGTTTGACCCATTCGCTGTCTGGATTTCCGTTGCCGTGATACTTAATCAAGACAGCTTTTGCCTCGTCCATTTTTCCATTGGTGTAAAGCCACCTTGGAGATTCGGGAAGAAGCCATACAAAGATGAAGATGAGGCCGGGGAACAACATCTGAAGCCAGATAGGCAGCACCCAGGAGATGGAGCCTGTCATATTGAGACTTCCGCTGCACGCACCGGACGCAACAATAGCTCCGACAGGCCTTTTTGGTTAGTATATACTAAAGACAAGCCAAGCTTGAACTCACCAGAAGACATTGTAGAGAGCAGTCACAATTCCACTGGAAGTTGGGTCAGTAATGCTTAGCATGGCTAAAGGTCTGAGATATTCACTCACCGATAAGCAGGGTGAGAGATCTCAACCACGTAACATGGCCCAGCGGAGGAGACGAGGGAGACACCCATGCCCATGAAGAAGCGACCTCCCATAAACTGGTGGACGCTATGACTGTGGACGCATGTACCTTGAATGATAACACCAAGGATGATGATCGTGGCACCTAGGAACATTCCTGCTCTGCGTCCAAAGGTGTCAATGGCAGGGCCGATGAAAGGAATGGCGGCGACGCCTCCAATTTGATTCATAGAGCTCACTATGCCAGCCTTGATACCCACATTGCCAACATCGAAGAAATTTAAAAATTGCTTGTTGGCGAGCAGGTTACCACTGAGAGAAGAGAGTGATTAGTCTACGAGCTGTGAAGTAGTGACAAGTACAATGAGAAAATATATATCTTACAAGAGCGAGCTGTCGAAGCCGTTAGATGTCGAGCAGAAGAATCCAATAGCTGAGATCAGGTAGAGGTTAATGGCAATGGCATTCCACGGGATCGGAGGTTCCTTTAGCTTGGCCTGGTTGAAGGCTTCGTCTCCGGTGACGACCTTTTCCTGGACTACTCTTTGCTTGTCGTAATCATTTTCGACATGCTCAGCGGCCGAAATGGCATGCTGTTTCTCGCTAAGGTCTGCCATCTTGCTCTTCAAGATCAAACGAAGACCGGGAAGAACTGCGTAGTGAGCAGGATGAAGGGATGAAGAATATCAGACATCTTGGGGGGACATCTCCATCTTTAATACACATGGTGTTGAGCCCTGTGCCTAGGTGTAGATTGCTCAGGCATGCCATCTACCAACCCTCGACCCGGATGAACTAGATAGAAAGGTACAAGTATCTGTAAATGAGACGCACGACGGGACTCGAAGCGATTGGCCGCTGGCCGGGAAGGGTAAGGATAAGCTGACAGCTGCTCCATTGCTGGAGTTTTGATTGTTGAGTAAGGATCTATGCTCTCCAGGTATGGGTTGTGGAATCATAACATTCCCAAGCGTGCGAGCGGCAGCTAGCCAGGCCAACTCGTCAAAGACAGTCTAGTCGATTCGTCGGTAAAAACCCGTGGCGCGCCAGATGATCCAAAGAACTTACCTGGGGTAGAATCTGGGGAAAGTTCAACACCACGAGAAGGACGGCGCAGCTCCCTCCGCACATCTGTTTTAGGATAACGAGCCGATCACCTCTGGTCCTTTCCAGAAGGCTGAGACCAGACTCGTCAAATCAGAGTGCCAAAAGATTCATTGCATCTGTTCAACATCAGAGCCTGGGCTCGAGAGACGTCCGCGGCGTGCTGGATTGGGGCCTACCAGCTCGTCTTTCCCTTTTGGGTGCTCTTGCACTAGCCCTAGCCCGACGCTTCTGCCCATCAGTGGATGAAAGTACCCCAGACGACGCATCTCGTCAAAGTCGAGCAGAGGCCGTGGCTTGCTGGCCGTGATTCCCCTAACCTCGCGATCACGGATCGTCGACCGTTGCGCGCGACGCCGCTTCTCGAGCGAGCCAGACATTTACGCCACGCTGTTGCGGCTCAGCCTATCCCTGGCCTTCGGCCGGACTTGGGAGATGCGGCCCGTCGTGTAATGGAAACCGCATGAAACCTGTACACTCAATTAGCAACGTCGTTTAACATTTCCTCTTCATACTGCCAACGACTGGCGGGTCGCTTAACATTTCTTTTTCACAGCGACGACTGGCGGGTCGTAAAGCGAACCATCCAGAAGACCTCGCGACCTGCAGAGCGGGAGATGAAGCTTAACCTACTTGATGGGATGGACAATCTTGTGGCGGCTGTTGGAGACCTCATGTGTGTATCTGACACGGACTTGTCATCAATCTCTGGTTGATTGAAGTCATCTCTCTTCGGAGTTCGGTACTATATAGATAATCAAACTGTAATATATACCAGCTGTCATCTGGTTTTTCCCCTTAGCATAATTGGCGACCGAAAATGTCAATTGACTCTCATATATCTGACCCGTCCCAAGGGCACCGGAGAGAAGATGAAAGCCTGAGCAATTCTCCCGATAACGCCATACTCTCTCAACCGCGTTTAGGTCGACTTAGTGGTCAAGTCAGCACTAAATGAGAGAACAGTTATCGAATGAACATGGATTTCATCTCATCTAAAGATTCGCGTGATCTCCGACGCTCACAGATAAACGTACAGGAGCGAAAATGCAACGCAGCAAGGGTATCAATATCACAAGCAACACTAGCAATGCGACCGACTTTCCCGGGAAACAGCAACCGATCTCAGACTATCAGATCACCGGATTCCAATGATCCACCAATACCTCTGCCTCGGGCATCATTGCGTGCCCTTTGCTTCTCTAACTCTCTTCTTCTGCAGCTCATCGCTAGCGACTTTTATAGACAAAGACTTTGAAAGCAATTTTGAAACATTGCAGTACATCCATCTCTTATTTGGGTCCTATGACTCTCCTCTAGTCATTGTTTTTGAAATCGTTCTTTTCTTAGCGGTTGTTAGTGACCCTTCAGGGGACCGATCATCCGAAGTTAAAGGGCGTTTCAAGGTAGTACCACGATACATTGCCGTTGTACCTATTTCCTTTTTAGAGCCGACCTTAATTCTCGGTATTGCTCGAAACTCAGAGACCTCGGGAGAGTTTTGAGAAGTTTGGCTGTCCGAATTTCCACCAAATAAATCGTGTCCAGATATAGAATGGATCGTCAAGTCTTGCTCTTTTCTTCCGTTCTCAATGTGGTGGAATTTCTGAGATTCCTGAGAAGTCAGAAAGAGAGATCCAGACTCATTGAGGTTGGCAAGAATACTTCTTCGCTGTGAAGACTCTCTTTGTTGGAGATGTCTATCTAATCCAAAGTATGGGGAGAGCGTTGTGTCTGGGAGTTTCCTCCGGAAACGAGGTCCCTGCTCAGTGAGCCGTTCTTGTGATGTTATTTTTTTTCTTCCAGGAAGATTTTCGATCACTCGATCTTCGTTATCCCTCTTCTTCCAGAATTTTATGACTTTATTGTAACCTTCTTCTATGAGTGCTGCTTCAGTTTCAGGCTTCTTGAACCAGGAATGATTCAAGGCTTGTGCAGCAGTCATTCGACTCTGAGGTTCGGTAACTAACAACCCGCGAAGAAATCTCAAAGCTCTACGAGGCATGAATTGCCACTGGTTTCTGACGTAACTATTATCCATCCCTAGGAAGCGATTCGCTATTTGTTTCTGACTCAATTGCGACATCTCCTCGCGTGGAATTAGAGAATGACCTGTGAGAAGGCATGCAGTCAACACTCCAAGTGACCATATGTCCGCTGCCATTGTGTAGCCTCCTTTTTGGGTATCAACAACTTCGACTTCCCTAAGAACAGTTAGCATGTATTCGCTGTTGTTCAGTGATGCAAATTTACGGTGCAATAAAGCCTTCGGTCCCAAGCCTAGACAGGAGTCTACCAGTCTTTTCATTGATATAATTTGCGAAGCCAAAGTCTGTCAAGACAACCCGACCTCCAAAATCAGTCTGCATGATGAGGACGTTTTCAGGTTTTAAATCTCGATGGACGACGCCATTTGAGTGCATAAAGTTGACAGCAAGCACAATTTGTCGAGCAACGACCCGGCTGTGCCAGTCGCTAAGGCAACCGCCATGAGACTCAATGTAAGAGAAGAGATCTCCGCCAGGTGCTAGCTCAGTGAACATGTATCTGCTTCTAGTCAGAGCCAAATCAAGAACACGCTAAAGTGTACCGACAGGGAGTCATCGGAGCAGAATGCTTTCTTGAGCTTGATGATATTTGGCTTTGATACTGTAAGCGTAAGTTGGATTTCCTGTGATGCGGATGACTTGCATGGCTTAGCTTCGAAAGGATATTTATTTCCCGCAGGACAAGCTTTCTTCCATCCTTTGCACGATGAACTTTATCTAACCAATCACGCCCAGGCATGTCGGACCTGAGGTTTCCGGTAATCTCTTGGGCCGCCGATTGTAAGTTTACAATTTTGCATGCTAACTGTTGAGAAGTTGAGACTTCCTTAGCCAAGTAAACAGCACCGTAATGACCCCTGCCAAGGACTCGATCCGACACTGTATACTGGTCTTCAAAATGCTGCAAGATTTTAGCATCAAGAATCGAGGTTGAACTCTGTACCCACACGTAAATCATTCAATTCAGACCATTCTCGATGAACAGTTGAATGAGATGGCTGTTGAAATTGAAATCTCCAGTGCGGCCTGATCTCGATAGTATCGCCATGGACGAGAAGGTAGCCTAGCCTTTCGCGACAGATCATCCCAATACACTGATTATTGACATACGTGCCGTTGGTTGTCTCGAGATCCTCACAATATACGAGAGGTTGCAAGTCACCACTATTCTCTAGTTCGTAAATGATGGAATAGATACGGAAATGTTGCTTCGAGACGAGTTCATTTGGGATTACGGCTTGGCTATCTCTTGCGATTAGTGACCCGTTAAGCATGGCTCAGGTGAGATTTTACCACTTGGTAGCATCTCTCCCAATTCGAATCTCCCTGCTGGGGTAGATGGGAATTTCTGAAGAGCGTAAGTATTGGAATAGATAGAATCAAGAAATTTACTCAGCTCCCCCCCAGAAGCCCGTTCATACGTCAGAAATGAAATCGGTGCTTCTGAGTGCATAAAATCGTCCGTGTCATGGTCGCCTGTCGTGAGGCCTGTCGTATTGAGTATAATGTCTTCCATGATCTTCGACATTGCTGGATTCAGTAGGAAAAGAATCGCAGGAGGAAGCCCAAGTAAGATTAGACGAAGATAGAATTGCCCAGCTGGATTATCTGAAGAATCCAGCTTATTGAAATTTGGCTGGAGAAAGATTATGTTCAAGATCAAGTTTGGCTCACTCGGAATGGAAGGCACGAAGTACGCTTGCCCAACCTAACAACAAGCATACCGCCTTGCTATTGCCAAACTCTCTGCTTGCTTGTATCTCTTTGCATCTCCTTTCTAAAGCTTACTTTCAAAAAGCCAGGAGAGAGGCTGCGGGTTTCTGCAACTGAAAGATAAAAAATAAGCCAAGAAACGCAAAATTGCAACAACGACAACCGATTTGAGTAAAACTACCTAGCATCTCCTTTAACTTCTCACTGATATCATCGATTTCATTACAAAGTAGGATAATATTAAATATGTGGAGAGGCGATCTACAAAGTTCTACTGACTCTGGAACGGGGATGGTGATTACCGATTTGATAGATTTTATATGATCGAATAGCCATCAACCTGGAGTCTTCTGCGTTGAATGTACGTAAATACGAGCAATTTCATACACGACGTAAATCTTGCCCAGTGTATGCTCTTCAAGTAACTTGTTTCTTTAGGTTCCCGGATTTGACGTGTCTCAAGTAAACGTCCGAAAAGATACTGCCACAAGTTCTGTGCTTGTAATGACTATTGAACCAGAGAATAATTGGTTAAATTTTCGTGCTCACATGAACGCACTTAAGTGATAGAACTCAAGTGAGTTCTAGACGTTTTTTCTACGCCAATTCTGTTATTACACCGAGGAAAATTCATCCTCCAGGACTCAAAATATACACCATTCCAATGCGCCTCCATCCAGAATTTACAAAAAAAAAATGTTTCTTCCTCATGTCTTACAACTCTGAAGCCGTTTTTTCCATAACAGGCGTCTCCTCACCAGTCGGCCATTTCGCAACAACCTTTTTGCCGCTGAACCTTATAATATTCCCATTGTACGGATGTCTACTGCCCTCAAAAGCCTTCAGCCTCGAGAGTCTATCGTCCCTTAACCTATTCTTCGGCAACATTCCACTAACCGCCTTCCTTAGCACCTCTGCACCCCCTAACTTTGCCATCAGCCCATCCATCGAAATTTGTCTTAGATTACCAGGTCGAGTGTTATGTCTGTAATAGAGTTTCTGCCATCGTTTTTTGCCTGTCGTGTGGAGTTCGGAACAATTTGTTACAACTACATAGTCACCGCAGTCGGTTGAAGGGTCCCAAATCGGCTTGTGTTTTCCCATTAACAGAACAGCGATTCGCGAGGCGAGACGGCCGAGAGATGGTGGTGTCACCTCTGTTGAATTCGGAGAGACTTTGGAACGTATCGTGCTGAGCCTATGATGGGGAGTAGTACAGGATACATGATGCCATGTTCGCGAGTAGGCTAGTTTGGTCTGAGGAGGTGATTTGCGTTAGAGCCAAGATTATGGACTGGAAGTTTGGAGCTCATACCAATCCATTGGTTTGGGACATATTGGATACTGGCCCTCAGACCAATTGAGTCGTGGTGAGTGGAGGGGAAGCGTTGATCGAGTGCTACCTTCCCTCGCGAAGATGAGGTTTTCGACCTCGGAAGCCGGCCAATATTTATCCGGGGCGAAGCTCCGATTTCAAAGCAAATCGTTTTTGATATTGCTCTAGAGCATCCCCCATCTTTCAATAAACTTGGCTCAGGTCTGAAAATCGATAAATACTCTCACGCTTTCTCGATTGGGTATTTCAAATTTATCTGAATATTCGCAATGGCCGTCACAATTCCATTCCAGGTGGGAGTCCCGTCCTCTTCGGTTTTTCAAATCACGTGTTACTTACTGACTGCCTTTAGACACTGTTTGCAGTGCCGATGACTTGCGAAAGCTGCGTAAAGGACATTTCAAGTTCATTGTACGCGCTTGGTGGTATTAAGAAGATCGAAGCCAATCTGAAAGATCAACTCGTGACCATCTCAGGCACAGGTTCGCCCGACTAAAATACCATCCGCTCAGAAGCGGGCAAGATACTGATCCTCCCAGCGGCCCCTTCCGCTATCGTTGCGGCTATTCAATCTACGGGCAGGGACGCTATTTTGAGAGGCTCAGGAGGCTCAAACAGTGAGCCGAAAGATCCCGCCACTTTACTGTGAGTCCTCATGCTAATAAGCTTGATTTTTATTTAGGTGCTGCCGTGTGCATTCTTGAGACGCACTCAACAGATGTATCAGACAAGGTGAGAGGATTGGCACGGATGGTTGAGGTTGCTCCCAGTTTAACGCTTATTGATCTTACGATTCGTGGCCTGTCGCCAGGGAAGTATTGGGCCACCGTGAGAGAAACAGGTGATATCTCGAATGGGGCTGTTTCGACAAGAGGAATATGGTCTGATGGGAAAGAAGATACTCAGAGCATGAGAGGGGTCCTAGGCACAGTGCAAGTTGGCAAGGATGGTATTGGCAGCGTGTTTCTTGATAAGCCATTTCAGATATGGGAAATGATAGGACGTGGCATGGTAGTCTCAAGACAGCACAACAGGGAGGAGAAGTTTGCGAAGAATGACGAAAATACACTCGTTGGTGTCATTGCAAGGAGTGCAGGCGTGTGGGATAATGACAAAACGGTGTGCTCATGTTCAGGGAAGACGCTATGGGAAGAGAGGAAGGATGAGGTTCAAAAGGGGATGTTGTAAGGCCATCTCGAAGACAGATAGAAACGGAAACGTCATGATGTTTGAAATGCCCAAAGCGGCAATGTGTTGGAATTTTGAAGACTACTTAGACGTCAAGCTTCCATCGTCGTCCCAAGATCAGGCGTCGATCAGGAACTGGCTGCCATGCTGCCTTCACGGCTGTTTCAAGAGCCTGCATCTTCAGACTGCGGATTGCTTGTTTTCGTCCAAAGAGATCGAGGGCATGTCTAGCCTCCGGCGGATGCAGATCCTATAAATGGCTTGTTACAGTTCCAAACAAAAAGGACAGAAGATGCTCTTCGGGCCCGAGGCCGAGCTGCTAGTTGGGTAACAATTTAGGAACGAACCAAGAGTTGAGACGAAGGCAGCCGACTCCTGTTTTGTCGCTAGAATCGGGATTCATGCAACCTTAAGTTGAAGATCTTCCAGCAGGCTGTATCGATGAAGCTCAAACAGCCTGAGGTGGAAGCGAGTTTCGAGCAACCTTGAGTCGCTTCTCCTGAGACTCGCCAAGCATCCTGCACGACGGGTGCTCGGACAGATATCTTGAGTGCAGGTGGTGAAGGCGAGGGTGAAGAGCTACGTCTACTGACCCTTTACAGCCGGTAGATGAAGAATCGTAACTGGACCGAATCCTTTCGGCCAGTCGGAAAATGATGATTGGGTCGTCGTCTGGACCGACCCGCGCTGGGCCATCTCAACTCTGTCTAATAATAAATAGTCGGTCATGCAAATGAGCTGGCACTGTCACTGCAGAGAGGCACCACATGATGGGAAGTGTGGTGAGGACGGCACGATATTGGCGGGAGCGATGGGTTCTTGACTCGTGAGAGAAGTCACTATTGAGAGCGGAGAGGGATGTTGGGAAACCAAACTCGGTGATGATTGAGGTGATTTGTGACTTCGTAGGGAGCGAGCTTCTGAAGCACTTTACGCGCCCTGGAACGCCTCCTGTGCCAGACAGCACACCTCGTCAAACCAATAAGCGGGATTACGCGCTTTTGGAACACTCGCCGCCTGGAAGATGTTTGTTTTGCTGTTTCCACGGCCGGCTGGGGAGAACATGTGGCGGGCTGGGATGCTTGTTACCAAATGGTAGCCATGTTGCAGGACCAGATGGTGTGGCTTGAGCGGGAGTGTGAGAGCCTTTCCACTCGCGACTCGGTGGCAGTCATCTCATGCAGTTGGCAATATCTGTCGACCGCCTCCTTTCCTCCCCCTCGGTACAAGTGACCACCATCCCCGTCGTCGACGTCTTGAAGCAGCGTCCCCCAGCCTCGCCCTCTGCTCACAGTCGTCCATTTTCCTGAGCCTTCCTGCGCCAAATCCCCGACTATCAACGGTTGACGCATCCAGCAATTGGGTTCGCTCACTGCATAATCGCTCTGGTTCCAAGGAATCCGTCCCTCTCATCGGCTTGCCGTGAAATCACCTGCCAATCGACGCAATTGTGATTGCATGAAGCATCCACTTTGGCTTTGACCGGGACTAGGCCCCGCTCCCAATTCGACTGTGTTACGCGCTGCCCGCTCCTCGCCCACTCATTCTCTTCCACCGCACAACCTTCAACCATCACCAACAGCTGCTAGACGGCTCGATAGTACCTGACAGCTCTCCTGCCCGAAGATCCTCGCTCTTAAACTGCCGCCTTCCAAAGCACTGTTCCGCAGACTTTTCTTCTCTCTCAACCTCGAGAGACCTAGTGGAAATCTGATACACTTCACGCCCTCAACTCGGAACCAAGACCCTCCGCAACCCAAATCCAAATCCCGATTGAACCACCGACTTGGGCACATTCGAATAAGAATTGAACAGGAGTAGCAGAGTTGGGACTTTGACCACGCCCATTGCGAGAGTTTGGCCACCGAGGACGTCATTGAGACTACAAGCCGAATCCCTCTCGAGTCTCACAACAATTGACGGCTGGTCGCTCGGAAGCGACCAGCTCTCGTGGAGTACGAAGTTCTGGTTTGGGGTGAAATTTAACTGAATTCTCATAATGTCTTTGAAGCAGGTGCGTACTCTTCATACCAGAAAATATGGTGGCGGAAGCAGCGGTATTGACATCCGAACTAGGAAATCGAGACCTGGGTGGCAGCACTTGCTCATTATGATAATAATGAGTTTGACGAAGCGTTAAAGGAATTTGACGGGATTTCGGATACATCGAAAATTCTATTCAACTGTGGTGTAATTCATGCCACCCTCGGAGAGCATGAGAAAGCGGTTTGTCTCACCGCACATTCTTCGTATGGGTGCATTCTAATCCATAAACAGGTCGAGTGCTACCAACGAGCGGTACGCCTGGATCAGTATCTTGCTGTTGCCTACTTTCAACAGGGTGTTTCGAACTTCTTGGTCGGTGATTTTGAGGAGGCCCTGGCGAATTTCAATGATACACTGCTCTACTTGAGAGGGAATAACATGATCGACTATGCACAGTTAGGTCTCATGTTCAAACTCTATTCTTGCGAGGTCCTCTTCAATCGTGGCTTATGCTACATCTACTTGCAACAGAAGGATGCTGGAATGCAGGATTTCTCATTTGCTGTTAAGGAGAAGGTTGTTGAAGATCATAATGTCATTGACGAGGCTATTCGCGAAGAAGCAGAAGTACGGATTTCATCCTAACGTCAACAGGCCTTACTGACAGTTTTTAGGGCTACACCGTTTTCTCAATACCTGTGGGAGTGGTATATCGACCGAATCAAGCCAAGGTCAAGAATCTGAAGACGAAAGATTATCTGGGCAAAGCCCGACTGGTCGCAGCGTCTGATCGATCAAACGCTTTCACTGGGTTTGCTGGATCGGAAATTAAGAATGTATGTTGGCCTCACATGCCACCATGGAAGATAAACTAACAAGTATAGGCTGGAAAACTAGATGTTAAGGATGATAGACCAGCAGAGAGTCTTTCCTTTGCTGCTACAAACCTTGTCAAACCGGGTCTGTCCAGTAAACGACAACAGTCCGAGCCACCACTGAATCGCAATGTCTTCCCCCCCACCCCTCCTCCTGAGGGAGAAAAGGGCCCTAATCAAATGAGCCGTGGAGCATCTGTTAGAAATGGCCCTAAGCCAATGCCCGCCAAGCTGAATATCGAGAAGGCCCGTCCGAATGAACGGTATGAAATCCGAGAAGATGCAGTGAGGAGTCCACCACGGTCCAGTAACCGAGGACCTAGAGCACAATCAGAAGTGCGTGGTCCACCTTCACGAAGCTTCTCAACAAGAGATCCTTCCAGGTCAAGGGCACCGCCACCACAACGAAGACGGTCGGAAGAAGAAGAGGAGGAGGAGGACGAGTATCCCGGTGAACTCTATGATATGTACTCTGGAGGTTCTCGAAACTCGCGGAATCCTCGTCAGAACAGTCGACCAAGAATGCAACCTAAATATATTGAAGAAGAGGAAGAGTATGTAAGTGATTACGATGACGGTTCATTCGATGAGAACGACTTCGAAATGGTCTCCAATCGACCACCTCCAGCAGGTGGAAGAACGCGTGCCCAATCATCTAGCGGTCGTGGTCAATCTAGGAGACCAGAAATACGCAAGATCCGAGTCAAAGTTCATGCTGAGGATGTACGTTTCATTATGGTTGGGGCTGCAGTGGAGTTTCCAGATCTCGTCGACAAAGTCAGAGAGAAGTTCGGTCTCCGCAAGCGTTTCAAGATCAAGGTCCGAGATGACGATACACCTACCGGTGATATGATCACAATGGGCGACCAAGATGATCTAGACATGGTGATCATGAGTGTCAAGTCTAATGCAAGGAAAGAACGTCTGGATATGGGCAAATTGGAGGTAAGTTCCACTCAACTGGCTTTCCCGATAGGTCTAACCACATTTCTAGATTTGGGTACAAGAAGTTTGAATGATGATTGGTTATAACCACGACGATGTTGACAAAGTTCTACATCTTTTTTGTTTTGGAATCTCCGTGTTCCGTGTCAGGAGCATCAAATATACCAGCAAAGCGATCTATGCATACTAGATGGGATTGGAGTATTTTGGGTTTCTTGCATATACAGTAATACCCGCTACTACGTCTGTGACGTGCTTGGCTACCTTAGGACCATGGAGTTGTGATTTGCAGATTTTGAACAATGCAAACATGGGAACGAGACTCTGGGGCATATGAAAGCATCAATATACCGAATACAGTGCAAATGAAAAGGATTTTGTACTTATAGCAAATGCTAGATTTTACTTTTTTTCTGTTATTCTCGACTTATATCATAATCTTCTACTTGCTCAGAAGAGCTGCGATTAATGCATTCTAGGCTGTAGACGGGAACTGTTTTAACATGCTCATCCCTAGCATTCATTATGTTCTACTAATTCCTTAAACATACAGTCTCTTGTATAATCCACGGTTCCGATATTGAAATAATACGCTCAGTTTTGCTTTTCATATTCTCTCCCACCCTTACTAGTAAGTCGGCGGTAATTCATTGGTTTAGCTTCATATTACCTCCTTTTTTCTCTTGATCTCTAAAACTCATCTTCTGCGCTACAAAGGTAATTGTGTTTTGATTTCTGCTAATGCGGGGTTCCGCCCTTTCTTCCAGTAGACATCTTTGGTTTGTTTTTTTACCGTTTCTTAATCTTAGTATTCGTTCAAGTAGATATCTATGTCGCGATAAGTTTCAATTACTCTTAGTATTTATGATTTAGACGATTCACTATCTTCTTGAAAAGGCAGTAAAAGAGAACGCATTAAACGACTGAATTAATACTCGTGTTTATTCACTGGTGTAATCAAATGTTTCCATGTGTAGACATTTAGAGCAATTGAACTATGTCTGCTTCACAGTCAGAACAGCACTCTTTATACGTAGTTACATTGGCATTCTTCGCATGTCTTGCAAAGTCCAATATTTCCTCATATTTTCCGCTCCAAGGGTTTTGACTTCCTGATCTAAATGCTTCCATAGCACATCTCCCCAGGTATCCATTTTCTGCTTCAATACTCTCAACTCCAACTCCGTCTCGCCATTTCTACACTTTTCTAAATACTCTTCAAACTTGTCCATGCCAGCATGTATGTCTTTGTGTTGCTGTAACAACTCGGCGCAGTTCCTCCCTGCTTTAAATTCCGGCATTTTCGCGGCTAGTAGGGGAAAGATATGGTGTTCTTCGATGGAATGGTGTGTGGAAAGGTGTGAGCAGAACTGAATTCCTGTGTTGAGAAATTGCTTCAGACTTAGGTTTGAAGGCCGCTTGTTATTCTCGCAGGCAGAATATAATAGTGTCCAGGATTGACGGAAGTGGTTGTGCTGTTGCGCATGTTAGCCTGCTTTTTAAAAAAGGAGATTCAGAGGATCCTACGAAATACTCCATATGTTCAGCCATAGAATTGTACACCCTGAAATCTGCTGCGCTTAACTTTGGCAATTTCTCTTCTTCCTTCTTCTCTTCGACGTTTAAGTCTTTTGGGGCATCTTTCGCTTTCAGCGCTTCCACTGGCCCCTCATTGTCATTCAATATATTCAATTCAATTTCTGCAGGTTCGGCCAGCCGTTCTACCTCTGCAGCTTGCTCTTGACACATATCCGCCATGATGGTTTTGTGGTCTTGAAGAGCTGGAGACAAGCAGGTAAAGTTGCGCCTGGAAGTGGGGTACTGGACGGCCGGGATGGGATTGGGCGCTCTTCGAGTTAAGGTACTGGAGGCGCGAAGTATTGGAAAGAGAAGAGTGAGGAGTATAGGACGCATTTGTGGCGAAGGGACTTCATGATGCTGAAGTAGAAAGCGCGTACCGAGAATATCAGGCGCGTGAATGCTTAGTTCTCAAATGGTGGGAGGGGATCTTGCTGAGGTGATGCTTATCGATGGAGATCTTGGCGCTCGCTATTCGGACTTTTGATTTCCCATCCGCTCCGTGCGATTTGAAGCAGCAAGAACCTCCAATATCAATTTCTTCACAAGAGGCTCACTGGGAATGAGAAGTTCAACCCGGAGAATGAACCTAGGAATTATCCCTTATTATATGTGCTTCAGCATTGCACTTCCTCCAATCATATGTCCATTTTCCTGGGTACATGGACTTCTGACATTCCTAACACCCAACTCGAATGGCGCCATCCAAGAAAGGGGACTCGAACCGCTTGCATAAAATGATAAGCTGCCTTCAACATCAAATTCTTTGCAAAAATGTGTTTTGGCGGGAACTTCTCTCTCTTATTTCAATATTAGTGGCGCAGTCTTTTCTAAGAAATTAATCTAGCCGTATATGCTCTTCTCTGAACTCTTTGCTTACAGTCAGATAGCTACCTTAACATTGTTTTAACGGCCATCTTCCCTAGGGAGTTGGTGAGAAGTTGGCGCATGGCAAGACGAAATCAGGCTTGTTTTTGCATTTAGCATCCCGAACACCTTTGTCTGGCTGGTTCACCGCGATTTCATCATTATCTTTATCATTAAGAATAGAATCACTGCTGGATCGCGGACTTCACGATCTGGGCCATTGCAACAGACATGGCAGTGCCTTTGCATGGTATCCTGTATAGGCACTCGTTCTGAGCGATATTTTTGAACTTCACAGAACAGCTGAGTTGGCTAGAAAGAGTCCCAGGTTTTGACTTTCTCATTTTCATCGTCATGAAAACAATCACCGACAACACAAAAAGCGACATGCCGAAACACATCGTCGCTCCTTTCGTTGATGAAATCTAGTTACCTGTCTCAGCAAGCCAACCGGTTCGGCACGACCCAGCCTCCGCCACTGCTTAGCCGCCCACCTCCCTAGAGAGTACAACGTTTCCAACATCCAACACGCATGTAGCCATGCAATCAACAAAGACTACCACGACTCAGCCTGTCGGTGAGAGCGAAAAGACTGACGGTGGCTTGTTTCTAAAAGCCGACAACCCTTGGCTGTAATGACGGCCGTGTTGGTAGATAAGTACAGAGGCAACACACAGCAAGCAGGGTCTTGATCTCTCATATTAATGTCATCTTTCCCGATCTTGTGTATTGTACAGTTTTGTGCGCTTTTTGCAGTTTGCGGTGCGTTTAGTGTGTTTCTTCTCTTTGGTTTGGCGTTAAAAATGATTACTTTCAGTCCAAACTGCACACTTGCGCCTGACACTGTCAACTATGTCGCGTCACCTAACGCCCGTGGAACTCTCAACATTCTTTGGGCATCAATCACAACACTATTTCTATGTACCTGGACAGTTCAGCACCCGAATCTTCCAATTGAAAGACCGCCCCGAAGCGTTAAAGCTCGGATTTCAGCTTTAGCTAAGAAATTTGGTATGATGATAGCAACTTTGATAGCACCAGAGTTTCTATTGTTGAAAGCAATTGGAGATAGATCTTGCTCCAAGATATTAGACGACCAGATAGGGTGGCGTGCCGAAAGAGATTTATCAGGATGGAGTTGTGTTCATTCGTTCTTTGCGAATATGGTGGATTTGTAGTCCACTTTACGGACCAGACTCCTCAAGGACCTACCTTGCTCCAGAATACACTGCCTCCGCCGACCGCCCCGGTTACTTCTAGAGAAGCAAACACCTCCATATCATTAAGGGCAGCGCCGACGATTCCAGTCACCCCATCGCAAGCGATCACTACTGTAGCATTAACACCAACTCCAACCACCGAGACTAATTCTTCGCAGGCAACTACTACTATATCGTTACCTGAACCCCCAATTCCTTCTACCATCATCAATGAGCAAGGGTCCATGCCAACCCCAGCGGTTGAAGATATAGCTGCGTCTCCTCTCCCTAAGGGCCAGGTTGCGTCCTCTCGCCCAACACCGCACACACTTCGCTTGTTGCGATTACTAGATCGGCTAGAGAAAGGCCTACCGCCATCAGATGAAAAGACTACAATATTAGTCAAGGAGTCGCTTGCTGAGGTCAGAAGAGGCGTGAACGCGGAACAGAACTTCTATTTGGATAGATCTCCTGGGGTTTTCGGGAGATTAGTCTACAACCTAGTCCGCCTTTGAAGTACGAAATGGGCACTTAATGGTGCTCAAATTGTCCTCGCTCGGCAAATAGGCATCGTTTCCAAGTTTCCAAACGTCTCTACCGAGGAATTAGAAGACAAAAGCAAAGGAGACTTTCTCGTTAAGTTCCTTGCTGTGCTTCAAGCTGGTTGGCAGATTATACAACTTCTGCAGCGATATGTCTAGCATGAGGTACCTTCACAACTTGAAATTGTCACAATTGCCTATGCGGTTTGCACATTGTTTATATACATGTTTTATTGGGAAAAGCCACAAGATATCTCAATGCCTATCCTGCTTCCTGCCGCGAGACATGCCACGTTGAGGAAATGATCAAATTAGCTGACATCGGCCCTGTCTACAAAGCTGGGTTATTCACGGGCTACGAGTATGCGATCCCAGAACATACCATCCATACAAATTTCGAGCATCCGTACGAAGACCACAGTGGTGGTAGGCTAGGTTGGATCGGAGGTGTTGTCGGTGCCGTAGTCTTTGGCTTACTCCATTGTGTGGCTTGGGATTTGTCTTTTCCAACCCCTATCGAGAGACTTCTCTGGAGATATGCTGCCATCTCCACGGCTTCAATTCCTTTTATCTATGGCGCTCGTGGGCTGATTTTGCCGTGGCTGATCAAAGCGGAGACGGTACCAAAGTTGGCCTTCATTGGAGATACCTTTATGCCTGTGGTGGCAATCATTGTTGGCTTTATATATGGAGTCTCGAGAATTTTCCTGCTCACGGAGACCTTCAGATCAGTTTTTTATCTCTCGCCGGATACCTTCAAGTCGTAAATATAAACTAATTTCGTATTCTCAAATCGAATTTTTGAGAAAAGCAAGTACAAGTTGTATGAACTGGATCTTTCACACTATTCAGAATGTTGGAGGATGGTGCTAAGTGAAAGCTGGACCTTTTATCTGTTACTATGTCGGCGCATCAAAACAAGGAATAAGAAGTCTGTTCACGTCGACTTTTCACTTGCAATTGATATCAAAGCTGGTTCAGATATAAATCATTCATCACAATCACTGAAAGAACGAGAGACACGCTTCGACTCAATTATGATGAGCATTAGGGAATGAATAAGTCGTGTTGTCTAGTAGATGACTCCTAAATATCCTACGCCCAATCCAGATATAAGAGATCCCCCTCCTGGATATACACCGTGCGTTCGAAAGTCAAGTCATCAATTTAGCAACAGCATTCACAGCACTCGAAGCATGCAAGACCGGCGCAACTGAAATTGAGATGTTAGCCCAACATGTGGATTCTTGGGTAGGGGCAACTTACATTCCGCAGCAGAGACCGGCTTCGTCACCTCCACGCATGCTCACAGGCTCAGCAGACATCTGCTCAATGGAACGCTGATATCTGTTAGCAAATGATTTCCTTCCGCAACTCCGGAAACCCTACAGGTTGCTGGACCATGGTCTCCTGGGTGGTTGGGACCTCCATGGCCTGGGTTTGGGGTTGTTGAACTTCCTGGGCTGGCATATTGAATTGATATATACAATATATTCGTTTGATTTGAGGAATTGAGATGTCGGATGATAATGAAGGGATTTTGAAGATGCAGATGAATCGGTAAGCCGGTTTGCAAGAGGGGGATGGGCACTACTTATCAGGACTTCGTCGCTGTCGCACCGTGCATGGCGCAGCAGTTTGCTCTGCCCAATCGAACGCGTGTCTCGGGGTAGTCAGCTCCAAAGTGTCTGACTGGCAGGGTGTTCCCGGACAAGGTATTGGCTGAAACAAAGTTCCCGCATACGGCAGTAAAAGAACGGCACACACTGTTGGATCGCCCGCCCATTAGGATCTTCTCGCAGAGGATTTTTAAAGGCGTTGCCGAACCTCTAACTTGAGATTAATTGCGTAATGTGCCAACTTCCACTGACGTCGTTTTATATGGAGTTGTAGGGCTGTGTTCTGCAACGTCCGTTATTTCTTGGAACCCCCCCGGGCCCCCAAAGGCTTGTTTTTCCCCTATTTCGAGCTTGCCGATCTTATCTTGACCCCTAAGAGTGTGGCGGTGTGCAGGTTCAACGACGATTGGTCTGGAACTTCGCAAGCTCAACAGCTCTCGTAGCTCCTCGCACAGCTGAGCTGCTGAAAAAGGATCATGCGGCGTCAGCGATAAAATGAGACTTCAATCTACAATCGGCCAAGGGATATACGTGGATTTTCACGATTTGGCCAATCTAATCACAGCTTCGTAATCAACGGAGAAGAAATGAGAAGGACTGTCAATTAAGATGATATCAAATAAACCACTCCCAAAGGACTTGATGTGGCGGAGTTGAGTAAAGTTTAATGGCATAGATTATTGATCAGCTCATTTCATTGCTGCCCACGCTAGGCATTACACTGTATTTGAATCAAGTTTGACGACGTGGGTAAAACACATACAGTAGGAATGCTTAACGACAGCTCAGCGAACTTTTCTTCCTGCGGATTGCTTCGGAAACACTAGAGGAAGCTTCATTTTGGCAACGGATCGCTGTGCTGCAAGAACAGCATTTATACCTCGTCGCTTTGCTTCCGTTTTCCCAAGTTGATGGCACTTCACTCCAATCTCACTGTAGTACTTGTTCATCATCGCCGGCTCCATCAACAAGTCATCCCTAAGATTTGTTGTATCTGTTTCAAAATTGTCCACCAGCAAAGATAGCGCACAAAGCCATGTGATAACTTGGTCTACCTGGAATTTTGACATAGAGCCTGCAGTTGAGAATTTGCGCTTGAGTCCTTCTAATACTGGTTCTGGCACATCACCAATAACTTTCTTCAGATCATCCTTTCTAGGCAGCTCACGGCCTCCCCCTCTGCCTTTCGGCTTTGCGGCTTTCAAGAAATCCAGCATTAGAAGCATGTATTTCAGAATCTTGAGTTTCTCGACATTAACAGCGCATTTAGCGATTCGATAAGCCACAAATTGGGAAGTGGTTTGGACCTCCTTATTCGCCTTAACAGCGTCTTGCCAGGCTTTAACAGGTATATATTTCAGGGTATCGACGCCAATCAGGTTGTCAATAGTGTAAACATCTGCGACTTCCGTCGCATTTTCATTCACCGTAGGACGTGGTTTGTGTATGTTGACAGATAAATCCAATTGGCTCTGAGTCGCCACGCTTTCTGCCGTTGATGCCATACTTTCGAGCATAGCAGTCGCAGCAGCGTCTAGTTTGCGCGGAGTTCCATTTGTGGGATTCCGTAGAGATATGTTGGGTGTAATGGCATTTTCTGTGAGCGATTGGATAGCTTTTCGTGCTTTCTTCGTGCCAAACGTCTGCCCAAGAATATTTCGCTGCTCTCTTATGTTCTGTGCACAGGAATTAGAATTTCATAGCAAATCATATTAGAATTGAGTACCGTAGAGAGTAGTTCATCTTGAATGGTATTCTGATGTGACCGCACAACCCCGCGCACGACCATCTTTCTTGCCTCCAAAACCTCCAGCTTCCCAGTCTCGGGGTCGAAAACACCAACATAATGTTTTAGAAGTGGACCTGAGCTGCCTAAATCTTCTTCACGAGCCGTATAATCTAGCTTTTGGTGTTCGGAAGAATGTAGAAGCAATTCCTTGGTGGTGATGTCCCCGCTCCGTCCCTCTCGTTGAGGTGCGTTTCGGCGAGTTTTCGTATAGGCGTTGAGAGTGACGGTTGAAGGTATAACAATCCCAGGAGTCGATGCTGTGTTCAATCAGTTAAAAGAAAATTTGAGAAGAGCTGTTTGATTTTAATACCTATGACGGGTGCCCATTTCTCTACTTGACGAAGAGCAATTTTGACCGGGCGGTCTCCTTCTATAGCAACTCGTTTGCTGGGTTTGGAGGAGCCATCAGTATCCCTCTTTCGTTTCTTGGCTTTTTCCATTTTGTCTGACATGATGGTGTGTGATATTTGTGCCGGGCTTTGAACAGTAAATTAAGTTTCAAGGTGGTGTAGAGAAAAAAATGGTACCAAGAAACGGCAGAAATTTCACCGCCTTCCGGATAGTAGACCTAGGTAATGAAAGGTTGTTCAGCATACTTCCGTATGGATTTACATAATTGAGAATGTATTATTGAATGGTTTTCGTCAATAGTATGAGATCAGCAATTAAGATATGTTTCGGAAGGCTAAGACAAGATCAAAAGAAGGCATTTAAGGTCACATGAATTAATGAAAAAAGTTCTCTGAAGCAGTTCTTCATTTTCCTATTAGCAATTGAAGTCGATGGTATCTAGCATCTGCGGCAGCTTTCCTCCTATCGCTCATTGTTCGCAAACTCTCAGTTGACAATCCGACTAGCTATTGACCAGCCCTGCTTCCCATCCCTTCATCTGTCAATTGCCAAAGAGTACGCGTCATCATACTGGTCCATCCTTGAACACCCAGTTCTTTCGTGCAGAGTGGTGGTACCATACTGTGCTAGTGATCTGAAATGCTGAAAAAGGCGTGGATGTTGATGCGAGAGATAGCGTAGCCTTGGAGTTATGATTGTCATGACATTATGTATCGAGAGGTAAGAGTGACCGAGATCGAGTTGTTGTGAGTTGTTTACTTGCTATAAGGTATAAGCAATTGACTAAAGAGTTACCATGCACCAGCAGCAACTTCAAAAAGTCGATGGCAATGAGAACATTGGGAACTTACGATCTGGCACGAGTCTTGCGGCGCTTTCTCTTGAGTCTACGGACTCGCTTTTTTCTCCACTTCGCTCTCATACTTGATAACTGTGCGCTGTAGGGAGGATTATATTAGCGTTTGTTGAAAGAAGGTGAAAGGCGGGGAAGCCTGTGAAAAGCTCAAAGGTGGCTATGATGGCAGCCATAGATAAAGCGCTGAACCACCAGTGCGGGCTTGAGTGTTTGGAGAGCCATTGAAGAGTGGTGGGAGGTGGAATAGCTTACTTGTCAAATATGTGAAGATGATGAAGCTTTGGGGTTTCGTGGAAGTGGTCGAAAGGGTTTTAAGAACTGTGTGCGCCATTAAGCGAGGCGTATCACATGACCCGAGGAGTTCCCAATCAGGTAAGGTTATTTCGACCCATCCCAACTTGAAATGAGATTTAATGATCCAAGAGAAGCTGATTGATTGGTCTTCACAAAGATATCTTATTTTGCCTTTCAGTACTTCAATTTTTCTAGCCACCTCTGCAACTTTTCCCCATTTGTCTACACAACCGGCCAATTCTTGCACAATCCTGCTGTATTCCTTATGTTTTCCCTAGGAGGTTCTTATACTGAGACCTCTCTAGGTACTCTGATAAGGACTGTTCTCTTCTGCTTTTATACCCATGTGGCTCGTGAAGATCAGGCCCTTGAGTTGGTACATGAGAGAACTGCAAGAAGAGAATATCTTATTGTAAGCATATCATAGAAATATGTAACTTGATGCATAATACTGTACGGTATGCTTGATACCGAATCACCATGCTTTCCACAATGTATCGATCATAATTACTGACCATCATCTTGCTGTCTCCTGACAATATTGTGGTGGCAGGTCAGAAGGTGAGACAGAAAAATTAGGAAAGCAGAACACTAGGATAACTTTAGGAGGAGCCCTGAGTGGAAAAGTGTCAAGTTATTGAATCTTAATGTTTAATCCATTATATATCTCTAATTATATTCTCTTCCAGGGTATTTTTTGGGGGGTGCAAGGGACACTCTAACGATAAATAAATGATTTTGAGAGCGGAGTCGTAGGAAGTTGTACAGTAGTCATCTAAGTAGAACCACAACAATAATTAAAATAGTATAATAGAATTCTATCTTAATACTTACTAACATTTCTACACAAAATCTTAAATGCGGGGTGGTGGATTTGAGTTCTTGTTTTCCGAGTTTCAGGTCTGTTTAGCTTTACGAAGTATTCGAAGGTAAGTCGACGAGAATATAGACTTTCTGTCTTGTTCTCGTAGTCTAAAAATCCGTTAGCTTAACTCCGCAGTAAGTTTTGCTTGTTCCGAGAGGTTCGGGGTATCTTCAGGTCATAATCTTTGAGACTAGCTGCTTCGCTTAGCAAGTAAACAAATAAATTGAGCTCAAAAATAGAAGGATATTATTCCCACCTGCCCCGAAAATTTCCCGATATGAAAACCAAAAAAATGTGCCAAAAAGAAAGGAAGGGGCAGATCACTTACTTTTCACTCACCACACACCACGAACATCTCAGCAGGGCGCCGAAGCTAATTATGATACCCTCTGACCCAATTCTTTAGACACTCCGAAATGTGCTTTAGATATGGGGTCGCCGTTTATACACCGTCTGGAGTAGGTTAGTTTCACCTTCCTCCGAAATGGAAGGGGAAAATAACTTTCAACTACGCCAGCTTATAGGCTCGGCCCGGATCTTGTTAGAATCCGAAACGAGTTGGCTTAATTAGTTATATGTAGTAAGTTTGTGCCTCATCAAAATCAAAATGGACGCTAGTCATGGACCGACATCTACTAAAAGAGCCGATGAACCTCCTCTCATTTTCCCTCGAATATTCCACGGCGATAGTCCCAGCCCCAAAGTTCACATTCAATCTTAACAATATCAAGGAACATTACAGGAAAACTAGCGGATGAGAAGAGATATCGTCAAACGATGCGGTAGGTTCTCAAACACCTCTGCTAATTTTAGAGTCTTGAAAGAGTCACACGCTTAACAGCAATAATCAGAGAGCTGCAAAACGTGAACTTCTCATTTGCTAAATTTGGAGACGACGTAGTCAACGCGAAAAGATAGGATAAAACTAGGCGATGGATGAGAAACACGTAATTAGCGGGAGCTCTTATTTACGCTACCAAACGAACAGGAAAACGTTGAAAGTTTATTAGTAGAGAAATGAAGAGATAGAATTGATGAGCAGCCTTACAAGAAGAACGACGCTGGAATTTCCGTGAAGATTCTATGAAGGTGGTTCTTCGTCTGGTCTAGATTGATTTCTCTGAAAATGGAGAAGTAAGATATGAATATTTCAAACAAAGGCTGCTTTCCTTTTGAAGTTGGTTGAAATCTCCAATGATCTGATGACCAAGCGCTTTTGATTCCATACGAACACCCCGTCTTGAAAGACCAAACCGCCCCTACGCTGCCACCTTCCAGCTCATCCAACATACGCCGAATAATGTACAACTGAACGCCACAATACCGTCCACCCGGTGCCAATTAAGTACGCCATCCACATTTGATAATCATACATATCCTAAGTCATTTAACGCAGCCTCAAAATATCACTGCGTATGTTGGTATCGGACTACCTGAGGCGTCGCTGACACTGCGCTGTCTTTCGGTCCTGCCCTCGCTACCACTGTCGACTTCTTCCACTCCATCCTCCTCTTCCACTCCCTCTTCGCCACTCTCTTCTCCGAATACGATCTTTCTCAGCACGCTGCGGTCGAACAACTCGGCAACGAAATGTCTCACTCCAAGTCTAAAATGGTGTGATTCTAACAAGATCATGATCTTTTTAAACAATGCTGGCTGTCTAAAACCCGGCGCCTTCTGTACCTTGAGTTTCATCAAATCGGTCATTGCCCGTTTTTGAAGCACCGTGTTGCCAAGTTCAACAATGGAGCTCAGAATATGGTGGTTGGTTTCATCTTCATCTTTGCGGGCAGCCGCTATAGCTAAAACTTGGTTTTCCGTCATTATAACGTCTGAAACCTTCTGATGTTGCCATGGGGTGAACGAGAAAAATCTGCTAAGATCTTTAGGGATGCAAAGACCAAGCGACTCGCCAGTATTTGTTGTGTTGCTGTCCCAACCATGCTCCGAGAGAATCTCTAGGCCATGTATGCTTCGGGAAATGAGTCCAAGAACAAAGAAGGCTGTACCACGTAAACTCATGATTTCATGTGATTCAGCAATCCGCACTATGTTTTGAACAACGTCCGACTCTTCAAGGAAAGGAGCCCCGAGTTCCATCGATCCGACGTTACCGACTGCCCATAGAGAGCCTTTGACCTTGAGTATCAGCTCTGGGTCATCATAAAGCATGCCATAATCTCGAATGGTTGAAGCAAACTCTTCAAAGTGACCTTTATCACGCAGGAGTTTGCACCCTTCTTGCGTCCTCGTCAATTCTCTGTAAAAATGCGGTGGTATATGAGCATCGTTGTCAGCATCAAACTCAAAGCTGTCTTCAGTGATACTGAAACGATTAGACGCTTCCTCTGGGAGGGTGATAAACGAGCGCGCCAAGCTGGCCTCAATAACTGCAACATAGCTGTCGTTTCGTCCGAGGAACCAATCGTCCATTTCGTTGCTAATATAGTCCAGACCATCTAGATAATGGTAGCCAATTGATGTCGATAAGAATCGTAAAAGAAGTGGTGCACCAATCTCTCCGAGATGATCCAGTGCTGGACGACACTCGACAATGTATTCAAGGTAGTTCTTGCGATTACAGGCCTCTTCAAGAATCTTGATTGCAGTTGCGCAGACTTCAACTTCTGGGTCATAGAGCTGTGTAACTAGCAATTGAATGGCCCATTTTGAGTCACCTACTCCCTGATTGGTAGGCGTATTTGAGCGTAGTCGGCTTGAGTATTTCCTTAGCATGTGAGTTGCGTAGATCCGAATCTCTTTCGATCCCGACGTTAAAGCTTTTGAAAGAAGCACTCTCGGATGTCCTTGTAAGCTGTAGTCAAAGTTGGAAAGCAAGAGTTTAATCAAATCAGGACGTTGTTTCAAATCGATGATGTGATACATCATGTTGATCATGCGCCACCGGTCAAGCATCTGCAATCCTTTGGGGTCACCACTAAGAGTTCCAATCATGGCAAAATACCCGCAGCAAAGGGTTTCCTGTAAGCGTTCTTTAGAGAACATCGGAGACTGAGCTGTCAAACCACTTGTCTAATTATTGTCAGCGTCGCTTCTATTTCCTTGATATGACGGACTTACTGGATCACACTGTGCGAGGCACTCCGCAATCTGTCTTAGCAGTTTGTGATCCGCAAGGTATCTGACACCTTCGTTTGTCTGGAGAAGTGTATGCATAAGCGCACATCCTACTTTAATATACCTCTGTGTAATCCGGGTGTTTTTGGCCTCCGAAAATTTATACTTGAATGGTCGATAGAAATTCATTATTCGCTTAATGAATTTTGAAGCCTTGATTGCTTCATCGAGGCGCTTGCCATTCAACAGTGGCCCTTCAATGATACGTAAAATAATATCCCATTTCCATTTTATTGGGTTAGTGCTTGAAAGAACTTGTGTCTCTACCAAAAGCTGGCGGAATGTTGTCTCATCAAGGGCAACATTGCTACTACCCTTTGATTGCTCAGCCAGGTTCGTCAAGTTATCATGACCGGTGCTGACAACGCTTGTTAAAGTGCCTGCAGCATTTGGAGCGGATCGATAAAGTGTTCGGCTCACACTGCTAATTTGGTAGACAGTGCCAGTAGCATCAAACCGCTCATCATTGCCGAAATGAGAGGCAGCCCGAAACAACTCTGGAAGTAGTTGCAGCTCGCTACTCCAATTTGAAGGAAGAAGTTCGTTTGCTAGTTTTAATACTTCTCCGATGAGGAGTGTCGTTTTTCGTTTGAGCATGGAGTTGTCAGCATCTTGAGTGACTTGCAGCAAACTCTGGAGTAGGTCGGATGAGATTAACACGGTTAATAATAGCGCGGTGTAATGGTCTACAAAGCTTTTTTCTCCGGCCTCTTCTTCAACAGGCTCTGACGTCTTTGGTGAAGTCGATTTCAGAGTAGCAACCCGTCCATATGTTGTTAAGCGTCGACCCGCCAAAAATGATGTCGCCCAAAATGGCGACTTGATGCGGAGAAGGGTGTAAAGAAGATCAATGACAGTCTCCCTAATCGAAGGATTTGGCAGCATCAAGCAAGAGATCAGTGATCTTATCGCTCTGAAATTGTACATGGACAATGTCATAAGTCCAGGCCAAGTCTTCATGGCGTATGCAATGCCCTTGGAGTTCTGCTTCAATATACTTTCTTTGGCATATAGAGAATCAGTAAAGGCTGTGAATAGAACTTCAAGTTCATAACCTGATCGGAGGAACCTCCTTCGCTGTGGGGAGTCTAGCAAGAATAGAAATGCTGCTGTGAGACTCTCAGAAGCTTCGTACGTGCCCTCTCCGAGAGCATCTGCTAAAGGTCTGAGGCCTCCTGATGCTACGAGCAAACCTGGATCTCGCACCATTATTTCGGCCAAAGTTTCTATACATATGGATTTGAGTCGATCTTCAGTGTGCTCAGCAACAGATGCAATTGTCCTCACAACAGCTTTGGATACCTCTCGTACACCTCCTTTAACATCGAGAAATGAGCGAACAAATTTCAGAGCTTGCTCTCGCTCAACGTCTGCTTTCCTTTCTTTGATGAGAGATCTGTCACGAATTAGCAAGGAGAATGCCATTTCAAGCGCTAGAACTCACAAAACTACCAAATAATCTGTATTAAGTGCTCGAATTTTTTGTAAAGAGCTAATATCTGATATTGCATATCTTGTCATACGATACCCTGCCGCCACAACCTCTCTACTTTCGCTCAGAAGCATAACTTGCATTCGCAAGCCGAACACCGACCAGACTAAATCATATTTCAAAGTAGGATATCTTTTAAAAAGATCCACAAGGTTATTTGCATGGCCAACATAGTAGTCTGGGGTGAGACCTTCAATCTCAAGAGCTTGGAGAATTTCTGCAAGAGCATATGTCGGACTTTCTGTTGGCTCGTCGAAATCTGATCCTGCGATACTTCTGCTGGCGCTTGCAGGAGATCGCAAACCGTTGCTGCTCTGGAACATGACATCCATACGACTCCGCGTAGGAGTTGTAGGAGGTTTAGGTCGCTGTAGCTCTGTTATCTGATTCCTCAGCTCCTTAATCTTCTGGTTTGAGGAATTGAGCTCTGCTTCGACTCGCTGTCTCTGCTCTTTGGTCTGCTTCGCTTTCTTCACATTCAAAGCTTCTAACATGTTTTCACTACCCTCCTTTATTTTCATCTCTCGATTTAGTGATTCGCGCAGACTGGACAGCACTTGATCTGGTAATCTCGCCTCATCCTCGTCTAGACGCTCCAGATTGAGCATTGAAGCATTCACATCAAGCCCGGAGCCTGCTCTTGACGGAGCTCGCAGATTTGAACTGAAGCTGCCCGGAGCTGGTGAAGGGGCCAAGGATGAACCCCGAGGCCCAAAAGATATGGTATTCATTGCGCGGGACCCAAGGCCACCCCCTGGCTGCAAGCCATCTCGCTCAGGGGGAAGCTTAGAGCTAGTGGTGCTGTATGGGATAGACTGCTGAGTATACAATGACTTCTGAGTTGGCGTCGCCGACGTACTCAGGATGCTCGGTGGCCCAACCATTTGTCCACCAGCCGGAGAGGGTCAGCGGTTTTTGTCTGGAGGTGGCATGTGTGGTAAAGCTACACGAAGTAATTCGAAGGCATTCGAAGCATCTGCTAAACTCTGAGAGTAGTCAGCGGGGATACTGCTGTGCGCGTAATGTCTCGTGGGACGGTGGGATTCGCGGGGATATTGGAAGGCGGACAGGCTGTCGAGGCGCACGATGCGAATGGAAATCGATGTGGGAGAAAATAAACGAAAGTATTTGAAGGTAAATGATGGAGCTTCAAGATGTGGCAAGTTGAAATTTGCGACAGTTTCTACGTTATGTACATGATCTCTATGTTTCAAACATCAGCGTCGAGGTCTAAAGCCTGGAGCACGGACGCTTTCTGCTTGTATTAGAGCAGCTCGATTCCCATCTAAGTCTCTTGTTCTCAGTAGAACAAACTCGGACTTTTACTCATACATGTATATGCTTTCGAATTTTTTCTCTAGCGAGGTTGGATTAAAGTCAGACAGGATATGAGTTGTTTTAAGAGAGCGTACATTTACCCATGTTCCTTCAAAAGTGAGCAACTGAACATGGGTAGCAAGGGAGGGCTGTTAGATATCTAAACTTCGCGGGCTAAATAAAGATATCCGTGCCAGGAGGCTACTATACATAAATGGCGTTCTGCTCAGTGAATATTCACCTAGGAATGTTGATAGATTTAGTGTCAGTCCTGAATCGACTACCTAGTTGCTTATTTACTTTTTGATCCAAGGAAAGATTCAGAGTTTGAGCCAAAGTCGCTGGAATAGTGAGGAAGACCCGCTACTTTGTTCGAAAGGGCTCTCAGAGATGACTTGCGCTTAACGTTAGATTGATCTTCGTGTTCAGTGACCAGCCAGGTTCTATCAGTGATCCCTTCACTCTCTTATCATCACTAAGGCGCGGGGTTAAAGAGTAGGTAAGTTAGAGCGTTGAAAAGGTAGCAGCTAAGAAGCTCCATGCGTATGCATGATGAACTTGGAGCTTTCCGAGTTTATGATGAGGAGGCTTGGATTTGATTCGTTCTGAATGGTCTGATTTTCATCCTTATCAGATGAAATCAGATCATCCCGTTTGAAAGTCTCCTTGCAAAGACAGTGTATCCTTGAGTTTGCGTGTTTGCATAAAGGGAAATAAAGTTGAGATAAGAGGAAGAGTCCAGAGTTTGGCTGGAAGTGAGGTATTGGGCCTCCAAGGTGAGACAGGAAAATGGCCATCAGACCACCTGAGGCTCGACGAGTGCAGCCTTCCGGCACCCAGCTGCCGCGGGCGGCAGCCTTGCAATGAAAACGCTCTGGAAGGGTGAGATTTACCGGGCAGAACAAATTTGCTTCGACGACGAGAGTCTTCACGGCACAAACGGAACGGCAATCACGAAAAGGAGGGATTTATTCGAGCAATAACAGAGTTTGATCAACACGCTTCCATCGAACCATGACGATATGTTTCCAGGGCCCAATTCAATTGGAGGTGGCCGCGAAAATCCCCCATCGGAGGAAGCCGACACGGCCAGCCTCAGAACCATTGAACCAGCCGCAGGCGACTCCCATGATAAGACTAATTCAGTGCAGACATATATAAAGAGCTCTATCCCTCGCATTACAGACTGCTTTCTCTACTTGCAACAACAGCTTAATCACTAGCAATTGGAGACTTTCAATCCCTAACTGCAATACAATTAGCAATCATAATAAAGACATTCATCATAATTCCTATCTGCCTACTCCTCTTAGTTTTCACACACCTCATTTAAAAATGGCATCCATCGCCTCAGCAAGATACGGCAAGGACAATGTCAAAGTCTACAAGGTTGACCGAGACGAGAAGACCGGCGTGCAAACCGTCACCGAGATGACTGTCTGTGTACTCCTCGAGGGTGCTATTGAACCATCGTATGTCTTCTCCCCAAGATATGTTGGGACTATCTAACACTTACAGATACACTCGAGCAGACAACAGCGTTGTGGTAGCTACTGATTCCATGAAAAACACTGTCTATATCAAGGCCAAGGAGAACCCCGTTACTCCACCCGAACTTTTCGCCAGCATACTTGGCACCCACTTCGTCGAGAAGTATCCTCATATCACTACTGCAAACATCAGCATTATTACCCACCGCTGGACGCGAATGACTATCGATGGCAAGCCACACCCGCATTCTTTCTACCGCGACGGAGAAGAGACTCGCAATGTCGAGGTTCGCGTACATAAGAACAATGGAATCGAGATTCGCAGTGGGATCGTTGGTTTGATGGTTTTGAAGAGCACTGGCTCAAAATTTTATGGTTTTGTCAGAGATGAGTACACCACGCTCCCAGAGGTGTGGGACAGAATCCTGTCAACCATTGTGGACGCTGGTTGGCAATGGAAGCGGTTCCCGAGCTTGGCTGCGGTACGAGCAACGGTTCCCAAATTCGACAAGGCCTGGTCTGATGCCCGAGATATTACTATGAAGACATTCGCGGAAGAGGACAGTCCCTCTGTTCAAAATACCATGTATAAGATGTGCGGTTCTATTTTGGAAGCTGTTCCAGAAGTTGAGACTGTGGATTATTCCTTGCCCAATCGACACTGTAAGTTCCCATGACATTTCTGAAAAACTTAGAACTAATACCTGTTCAGATTTCGAGATCGATTTGAGCTGGCATAAGGGAATTAAGAACACCGGCAAGAATGCAGAAGTTTATGCACCCCAGGCTGGTCCAAATGGACTCATCAAAGTCAAGGTGGCCAGACAAATCTCTTCAAAATTGTAGAACTATTGATTCCGAAAGCACATATAGCCATGGAGTTGAGGACCTCGGCGCATCATTCATTGGAGCATGGAATTTGAGCGTTATTTGACGCTGCATTGTATATAAACCTTGCTGATCGATATACCACAGCCATTAGTTGAATATTATCCATAAAATTAACTTTGCTATTTGATGACTGTGCGCGAAAACTTCAACAAGGAATGTGGTATGATACAAAATTTCTATTTCGAAGCGAGGTCACGAGCAGGAATTAGAACTTGAAGGTCATTACAAAAGTCTTGCCTGTGAATACTCCAAGTCCCAATACTCAGATTCCAAAACAGAATCTAAGAATGGTGGGTACTATTCTCTCTCCAAGTCTAGGCTTAATGACTTTTAAGGCCTTCAAGGGTGTCTTGGGATTTTCCCAGACAATGAGAAGGAGTCGAGAGACTTTCTTCTTAGTAGTATAAATTTCTGTCAATGAACAACTATGCTATTTTTTACCTAAGAGTAATTTTGAAATTGATATTAGTTGAGAAGTTTTACTAAAACTTGCAATTTGCTTCAGCCACGTTCAAGTCCGTCTTCGGTTTCTCTAGGAGACTTTAAAGTCCTTATTAAACCACTGTTAGCAAAGCTGTTTCTTCTAAGTAGCATTTACACTCGTTACCTCATTTCAAGAACGAATAAAACATACCTAGGTATGTTGTGACTCCTCAATCAGCTAACAGCTAGCATTGCCACCATCACCACCTTTTATCCGCCCTCTACTCTCTGCGAGGTTCTTTCAAACAAACATCTTACACGAACACTCATTTTAACATTAAACTAAAACGAGGTTCTGAGGTCGAGACGATGTAAACGGTTTTGTCATGAATACTTCGTGGTAGCTCAATTATGCTTTGCAAGATGGCTAGAACTTGCCTTCTGAGATAAAGTAGGGAAGTGAGCTGCAAGAATCAGACGAGGAATCGGAAATTCTAAACTACACCTCGATAAAGATAAGCAATGAAACAGCCGATTTCTCGCGACGCGTACAAATTGGCCTCAAACCTCGACAAAGTCAACAGAAGTAGGAACTTGAACACTCAAACACGTCTACCGTATTCCATCCGAGATCCGCTGAATACATTCAAGATGCAAGAGAATCTTGTTCCTGTCGTCGTCCTCCTCGTCCTAATTCTCGTTCTCTCGCCATGTTGGTACTTTATCTACAAAGCTAGGCAGGATCTGAGAAATTATTCGGGCGAAGGGACCTCGAGTGCAACCGCGACGACTACTGTGGCCGTCACCTCTGATTCTTAAAGATAGTGGGCGCGTGAGCTTGTGGGCTTGGGTAGTTACCGCTTTTCGTTCAAAGTTCATGGCTTACTGCTAATGTAATGATAGTAGTGTTCTGTACGATTCCCTAGTTCTGTTTGGTTATTCATGACCTGCAACGTGAAGGTCTATTTAATCTACGCTGGAGCTCGATCCTGCGGTCCTCATAACCATCGCCAGTACTTTGAAGTTTGTGAACCTATAAAACCAGCCGTATCCTTCCAGTATCCTCGAAACCAAGTACAGCCTATCAAAGTACTAAGCCGACTTCTCTGCTCAGCCTGCTCATATTGAGATCAATAAGACGCACACAATGGCACCGAATCTCTTAATTGCTATCATCTGCAGTGGAACCGGTATCCTGCTCGCTGTGGTCCTTTGGTTGTTCCTTAGCAAGTTTTGTGCAGGTGGGAGTAATAACTCGTAACTTCCAAGAAGAAGTACAAACGTGTAAGGAAGACTGCACCCTTCGATTACTGGGCTGTTCACTGACGGAAGCCTTAATTTAGTGTCTTAATTCCTAAAACGTAACCAAGGACTTCTATCCGGTTCGATATTCCCAAGTCTGGAGGTGGTCTCGTTATTGTGAGACGCGGCGGTATCAAAAAACCTAGTGCTCAGTTGACCTTTTAAAGAGTTATTAGTAAATAAAGACCCGCAATACTGTCGTACTCAGTCCATGCCATCTCCATGATTTTCTAACATGAACCCGGGGCTCCAGTATTCCCACTCTTCACATTGCTTATCTACCCAAAGCATGCTTTCTGAGACGAGATCATCAATAGCTGTTTTGGCTCTGGCTTTAGGCCATCTCAAATTAACCATCAACATGGTAACGGTGACGTATCCTAAAAGCTGAGCTGCCTCAAGGACCGCACTCTGATCTGTGTTGAGCTCCTTTGGTACAGAACGGATATAAGTCTTGTGGCCAACCTTAAGGGTAGTGTACGAAGATCCTAAAGGTTTCAAAGTTTCCACAGCACGAAGGATATCATCCCTTCGAAAAGTTAGCCTATACCAGATATGCCTCAAGTTAAACCATACTCCGTGATTTCAGTGCCGCCTTCCATCCTTGTGCTCATGATTCGATCTTTGAGTTCTTTAACTCCAATAAGTCCTCCATTTTCTTGTCTTGTGGCGCCGCAAACTTCCACTACTCTTACTGCAAGCTCGAAGTAGAAGTCATTTACACTCCCTCCTAACAGCTGAGCCCAGAAACTGCCACCGCCGTCTTTTGTGCCTCCCCCACTGCTACTTGCTAATGGATCTACTCCAATAGCAGCACACATCCGAGCAAACTCTGCTCGGAAGCTTGGATTCGAACGGATATCCTTCGCATGAGTCTGGGAGAACTGCTGTAGAAGGGAACGGAAGACTGAAAGCTGAGTTGCAAGGGACGTGGAATGAGAACTCCGTAAATTATTTCCATGCGAAGCATACTGGGCAGAAGTAATTCGAGACCTATCAAAGGCCGCAAGGCCTACTCCCTTTCTTGACATTGTCGTGATGTCGTGGTGTATGAGAGGCACGTGAGAGTGAAATCGTCAGCCTCGCTTGGTCCGTGCTCGAAGCTAGAACGTTTCCGCTGGGGGAAAATCCCACACACAAATTCGCGAAAATTAACCTCCTCGACGACAGCAACATCGAACGCCACAACCATGGCTTCATCAACACAGAGTGTGCAATGCTTCGGCAAGAAGAAGACAGCGACCGCTGTTGCCATGTGCAAGGTGAGATCCTCTGAGCTGGATTCTCTGGGTGGCCGAGAGAATGGCAGACTTTCATTGCCCTCTTGCAATCCCGAACCTGAGTATACGCAGAAATGGCTTGCTAATACAGTTTCTACAGGCTGGAAAAGGACTTGTTAAAGTTAATGGAAAGCCCCTTAACCTCGTCCAACCCGAGATTCTACGATTCAAGGTCTACGAACCACTCTTGATTGTCGGTCTTGACAAGTTCGCCAACGTCGATATTCGCGTCCGAGTCACTGGTGGTGGACATGTTTCTCAGGTCTATGCTATTCGTCAGGCCATCTCGAAATCCATTGTTGCGTATTACCAAAAATTCGTCGATGAGCACTCCAAGAACCAATTGAAGCAAGCCCTGGTTCAATACGACCGAACCCTGTTGGTTGCAGATAACAGACGGTGTGAGCCAAAGAAATTTGGAGGTAGGTTTTGCTGTTTTCGAACAAGTGAGAGTGCTGCTAAACTGTGCTTCAGGTCCCGGTGCAAGAGCCAGATACCAAAAATCTTACCGTTAAGGATGGGAACGCTTGGGGTTTGGGACTGGAGAATCGTTTTCTGCTGCATTTGCAATGGGTAGGCTATGCTATTGGCTGGTTGTAGAATTTTAAGCAGATAAATGCAAAATTCTTCCTACACATGAATGGATCTATATTGGTCAAGATGAACTTCTTCTTGCGCTTAGTGTGACTAGCAATGTCCATACAGGGTTGACTAGAAGTGAAATACGCTTTGCCATATCTAACTCAACACAGTCTTCTCTCTAGTTGAAGGACTAGCTGAAACAGACGAAAATTGAACCTTAAGAAAGATTAATTGTTGAGCTTAATCAAGGAATCAAAAGTGTTCTTATCTAAGGTACACTCAACAACGCCTAGTTACGCCTGGTTATTGCGTAGTTCTTGCAAGATCATGAACTTGTGAGGTAACCGTATCACCTTTTTGTATTCTCCAATATGGTCTCTATCATTTCATTCCCAACCTTCGTAGCATCTGCAAATCTTGCCTCGAAGAACTTCTGCGTGCTCTGAAACCTATCTTTGTAGCTCTCAAAATCCCCAAAGGTAACGCAATCACTCCATCCTCGTGCAGCGAATGTAAACTCTAAATCATCAGACCGGAAGGTATTATCGTCAATTGCGATGCGAATCACATCGTTCAGGAGTGCTGGCTTGCGGAATAAGTATTCTGTGACACCAAGCCAAAGACGGAACAGAGGTGTCGAGCAGATCATGTGGTCATATGGAACAATCTTTAGTTGGGACCAGCAGTCTACCATTGCCAAGAGACTCAGGTGGTTGTTTGGGAGAGGTGTGTCCGGCTTCTTTCCTAGAGAGAAACGGTCAAGAACTTCGTCATGAAGCAGGAGCTCTCCATCCCATTTCTGAGATCCGAACACGGCAGTACCAGCTTTTTTGATCCTTTGCTCGAGCTCTTGACGATGTCCACCTAACATGAGCTTGTACAAGTCTGTTACAGACTGTGCGTACTGGCGAATTTGTTCCTTTGCATATGGGTTAAGGATTGCAAGGCCGGCATAGACATGCCATTTTTGAGAGTAGATTCGGAGTGTCAAGTTGATTTTGACGTTTTCGATACCACCCACATAGCGAGCTATCTCCCAAGGAAATTGCGCATTCGCGTGCCAAGCTTTTCCCATGCTAAGAAATGCCGCATGGGTAACTGCTTGGGTGTCTGCTGTAATTCGATCATGTTTCGCTGCTGAGAGGTAGACATGCGTTGATCCTAGACAAGAAAGGACTTGTTCTACTTTGTCAAAGCTCTCCTGAGATGCACGATGTTTGATTAAAACCTAAAATAGTTAAGACACAGTAGAATTAGGGATCGTGTGACTTTAATCTCACCAACGGTTGACCTTTTGGGTCTACATTCGGACCATGGAGGGAGTGGCAGGAGATGATCTCAACATCCTTAGGAAGGTGCTCTTCAAACGCAGCGATTTCTGGGGCTTTGCAAGAAGTTTGGCCCCCGACAATAGCACCTTGTTTCGTTGCTAGAGAAAGGATTAGCAGCGAGTTAATACTACTTTCTTAGTAACATACATGGTCCGTACATAGAAACAACTTTATTAATCGAAGCAGCTTCAACGTTGTAGATAATATAATCACTTGCTCTAGAAACGAGATGGCCATTTGGAAGTATTTTGATTCGTTTCTATTGACTTCTCAGCACTTGTTGAGGGATAGGCTATGTACTAAATCATACTGCATCTGCATATTCTGCCTTCAAAGCATCATATTTCTCTTCCTTGTCGCAAGCATTAACTCTGATTTCATATCATTAGCTGAGCAATATTCAAATACGTCTGGCTTGACCTGAAGAACACTCAGTTAGCATTCCGTAATCAAAGGCAAGTTCAGTGGAGTTGTAATGTGGAAGTGTAATTTTCAGACAATAAAAAATAAGGTAGCTGAGATTTTTCATCAATGAAAGCCAGCTGCAACGCCTGGTACCAGAATGGCAGTCAGGTAAGCTGAAGGCGATACTCGAGCCAAATGCACTCAAGTCATCATAATAAACAGAATGGGATATGGTGAGGTGTTTGAACGTACAATTGTGCCTATCGCTCAGCGACGCTCAGCTGAAGAAACAAAATTACCTCCAGCCTACGGCGCTGAGCCTCCGGGCATACATTCTGCCCATGTCTCCAAGCCCAATAATGCCGACAATGAAGTCATTTTCAACCAACAACTGCTTGGAAGCCATGATTGAAGACACCTTTCATCAGATTCAGCAATTACCACATCTCTGGGAAACAGCCCACCAGCAGCAGATCGGCTCACGGCGATGAGGGGGACTGTGCCTTAAAGTAGGGTTGTTCGAAGATCAAAGTTGAAAAACAATAGGAATGTGAAGATGGAAGAAAACTTTCGAGGTCAAGAGGCGGTAGCTCAGAAATTTCGGCAGGCATTGCTTTAGCGAAGAGTCCGTGCACAATCACCCAATTGAAGCGCTTTGGCGAAGTCGAATTTTGACCGCCCCACACACAAACCCAAATAAGTCACGCTAGCCTATTTTTGGGAAGGTTGCTGGACCGTGCGCCACAATCAATCATTTTGCGAATATCGCAGCATTTTCCATCTTTCTCTATCCTCAAGAAATCGCATCCAATCCGCCAGAATGCCTCCTAAAAAAGCTGCGAGGCCCGTGGCCGAAAACATCTCCCTCGGTCCCCAAGTTGCCGAAGGAACATTAGTATTCGGAGTTGCGAGAATCTTCGCAAGCTTCAACGGTACGTTCATCATTTCGTTGATATTTGGGGTTGGCTTATGGAAGAGCGCGACTTTTGGCTCTCAACCTCAACTACCAACCTTTGAATCCATGCTAATAGACGATAATAGACACCTTCGTTCACGTTACAGATTTGAGGTTCGTTATCTCTTGAAAAAATGCGGAGTTGGAGAATACATATCCAATACTTGGCATCAGAAAGAGTTGAGCTGACATCCTGGGTGATTTCCAGTGGTCGCGAAACCATCTGCCGAGTTACCGGTGGCATGAAAGTCAAGGCGGATCGTGACGAGTCGTCTCCATACGCTGCTATGCTGGCTGCTCAAGATGTGGCTGTTCGCTGCAAGGAGTTAGGCATCAATGCTCTTCACATTAAGATTCGGGCTACAGGAGGCAAGTGAAATCAAATTCAAACTTTGGATATTTGCTCATTTATATTAAATAGGTAATGGAACCAAGACCCCAGGTCCAGGTGCTCAATCTGCTCTCCGCGCTCTTGCTCGTTCAGGAATGAAGATTGGCCGAATTGAGGATGTTACTCCAACCCCATCCGACTCTACTCGTCGCAAGGGAGGTCGCCGTGGTCGTCGTCTCTAGATTATCAGATTTGGAGAATGGCATGCATGGTCTGGTGTTTGCTGATTCGATGACAATTACGAGTGGACGGCATTTTGCCTGGCCATATTTTACTTTAGTGTCACATGGACTCTAAGCAATAGTAGAAACCAAATGGTCCTACATACAACTTGTCATTTCCTGTCTGATGCTCTTCCTTCCTGCCAATACATAGTTTCTTAACTGCCGTGATGGAAAACCTCGCCCTGTAAACGCCATCTCCCTGCCGGAAACATGCTATTATTCTGATAAAGCCTCTGAAAATGCGTCTACCTCATCCATAAACGCCACATGAAAGCCGATTCCCATTCCTATTCGTCAACCATGATATTCTACTTCTTCAAGTCGTATATTCGTGCTGAAAAACTCAAATGACATCTCGAGAGTCGAAGCCAAATAAATTAAGTTTGAATGAAGCTTGAATGAAACTAGCAATTGCGCTTAATGGAGCACTAAAACCTCCATCCAAACTTGAAAATCGCAGGCCTTGAGCGCTTTCCTTTGCCCTTGCTTGAAACTTTATGTAATAACCCTACGCACCTCGAATAGATTAGAAACCTGAAGTCAGAAACTTATGAGACCCTTCTCGCGCCCCTCTTCGTCCAGTTCGACCAGTACCGGCGCAAACTCACCTCTCTCATCTTCCGCCTCAAAATCCTTGAGCTCTGCATCGATGTATTCTCCATCTTCAAGCTGATATCGTCCAGAACGGACATAATTCTCTCTCAAATCCCAACCCCAGACCAAAAGCCAGGCCTCCAGCTCCTCGAACTCCTTCCCCAAAAGCTTTTGCTCTGTAGTGATTTGATCACCCTTAGAAATCAAAAGCTCAGTCAGACGTGACTTGAATGTGATGAGAGTCATCTTCAGCTCCTCTCGGAATCCTGCCTCATGATCAAGAATGCTACTGCCCATTGCTTTGTCGTCGAAATAGAGTTGAGAGTGAAATATGAAGATAAATTTACGGAAGAATATGGGCCAGTCCATGGCCAAACGATAGGCGCGGAAAAGAATTTTAACCACATGCGCCCATTGCTCCATGCATGCAATATTAGCTAGCATGCCTCCAGTTAGAAAACAGAATTGCAATTCTCCAAAAATCTCTTCAGGTTCTTCGTGTAAGCAGTAGCCAGAGACAATAGCTTTAACGTGTGCCGTAGTGTCTGTAGCTTGCTCAGTACGGTCACGGCCAACTGACTCTGTAGAGAAGGTTCGGCTCTCTCTCGGAAAGACAAAGCTAAGAACTTCATCTTTGTGGAAATCAAGTCCACCATCCTTGTTGGGCGTCTTCTCGCAAGGTTGAATATCATGGGTGGAGGATACAAGCCAACAATTATGGCCATGCCCAGTGACTTTAGTCAAAAGAATAGGGTTGATAGAGGATGTTAAGTCATTCCAAATATCAGGTCGCTTTCCCAGGATTCCAGATCTGGTGAGGTCAATACCTGGTTCATTGAGAGTGTAAGTCTTTAAGCAACCTAGGATCTCTGGAAGGTCTTGTTTCTGAATTCTAATCTCTGCTGCACTAACTTCCCTGCTCAAGTTAGCTTCAGTTTTTGTTCACTTCCAGATAAGCAACTATTGGCCGACAAAGTAGTTGCACCTACTCTTCTAGAGTCTCTGTGTATTTGTCCCATCGCTTGACAATAATCTCGCCATATTCATCAGCTCCCCGATCCGGGCAAATCAGCCAGTAGCCTTGTCGGCGCGACGCCATACTAGACCCAGCCCAGATTAAGTGAACTCCAGGTGGTAGATTTCGAACGCCCTCAAACACGCCTTTTATTTGGATAGTAAAGCCAATCGCGTCGTATCCAAAGGCGGATCCAACAGGGATGTCTCTGACTACAAGTACGTCCCCAAACTTCAAACAATCATAGTCGTACGTTTCAGTGCTGACCGTTCTAACGGGTGATGTCGAGTGAACACGCAAAGTCCCATGTGGAAAAGCTCCAACCACATAGTTTGAATGAACAGATTCGACGGATTTGACGGATTTGTTAGAGATAATCGATGGCGACTTGGTTAAAAAACAATTCTTAGTGCTCTCAGTGATGCAGGAAGTTGGATCACCGCGTCCCCGTCCACGCTCTTCTTCTTGGTTTGGAGTGTGCGGAATTACTGAAAGGATAGGTCCAATTGCAGAGTAACTTCTCTCAGGACTGTCGTCTGAATTCACAGACAACTTTCGAGAGATAGAAGAAGCATCTTCTAGTACTGCTGATAGACTTCTTTGATGGGCAGTCTGCGATTGGACAAAGGCAACACCATTCTGAGAGCTAGTACGAACGATTGGTGTCGCATGGAAGTCTGAATCGGAACCCATGCTTCTTATAGAATCAGAATCTTTCAGAGCACCGGAGTCACCGAGTTGTGTGCGAAACTGAGCCATGGTGAGCAAACTGACCAGTAATGAGATGAGGTGCTTTGTTTACTTCATATTCAAATTAATTAAATTAGTTCGACCAGATTTTCTGCCGCCGAAAAGCGCTACAAGGCAGAATCACGGAATTCCGGATGCTTATTTCTCCGCGGTGTGCTACAGGACACTCTATGAGAGTTTAGATCAGAGGAGGGAAGTCAAACAAAGGTTATTTCCAAAAGGCTATTTCCAAGAGGCAAGGATCGGTGTTCAGCTTTTTGTTTCAGAGGGATCGTCAAATAAACTCTCTTCAAAGGACTCTTTATTACAGGTCTCCAACTCGAGAAGGTGGGAAAGTAAGAGAAAAGTGTTGTCTCGAGGAGGAAAAACTGCCCTGAATAATTTTTATATTGGCTCCCGGATCACACTAGCAGCAGAGGCTGCTGACTGGCGTACCCTTGAATTACCCCACAGCCACCAGCCGTTGACGGTCACAGCCTTGCCAACCAAAGACGCTCAATATAAACCTTCCATACAAGAAGCAACTAGCCCTGAAGCAGCTCAACCAAAGAAGTTGACTTCAATGGCAAATAAGCAGCAAGATAATGAGCAGAGAATTACCATCGCTCCGGAACTCTCAAATGGCGAACCAGCGACATTGGACTCGGCTGAGGAGGTCTGGGATGAAGCACGGCTAGAAGAAGCTATGCAAACCTTGAAAGAGATGCATATTCAAGTAGATATGGCCCCGTTTCTAGCTACTCATGAACTCATACATTCCAGCTAAGAAATCTACGAACCACAATTCCCAGACTTATTGCTCCTCTGACTGTAAAGCAGCCATCTCGTACGTATTGCCCATAAGGTCTCAGATGCATTTCTCTCCAGGTTTCATACTATTTGAGAATACTTACTGACAATGACTCAGCTGATGTCTTGTTTCGGGAGTTTACAAATTCCATCAACACCTCGAACAAGGAGGTTCAAGATTTTCGAACCTTGATGACAAGCAAGGATGGAAGTCAAGTCATGGCACAGGCAAAAAAAAGCCGTGCTGAGAATCCGAGTGGAATCAAAACGTGGAAGGTTAAAGACCATCCGGACTGGTGAGCTAACTCTCATCCTAAATGGCTATCATTCTCTATTAGACCTCAGAAGCTGTCTTGAAGGCGCTGCTGCTTATACCAGAAGATTTGTTTAAATTCTCTGCCTCTCCCTAGAAAAGAAACAAAAACGCATGCTAATTCATTGAATAGGCTCACAAAAGATTTGTAAAACCGCCAGGGTGCTTTCAAGGATTTCCTTCCTTTATTTAGACACACATGTGCAGATGACACCAAAGCTATAATGCAAAGTAAGGGCAGAGTTGTATTAAGGATAGATTTAGGGTGAGATTTATAGTATTTTCTTAAATTATGGTTTGATACTTAGACTGTAATAATCCAGGCTGCATTTGAATACTTTTGCTAGATATGTGCTATTGTCCCAGTTCAAATGTAACCAAGCATAGCATGGAGAGGCTATTCGCTCCGCTTCCGCTCTGGCGATTTGTGGTTGATTAAGATGGACTAATAAGTAGTAGTTTCGACATTGCATATATCTACATATAACCACTCGTGAGACCAAAATATTTGATCTTGATCTTTTGCGCCTCTGAGATATTGCAACTCGTGCCCTAAGCGGAAGCTCGCTTACAATAACCCCACTTCACGCCGCCCGCCAAAACTTCTCGAAAATACTGAATCACAAATCGCGACAAGACCAACTCTCGACGTGCCATCCAGCAATATGTCACGATTCTTCCACGGTGACAGCTCAAGCGAGAGCAGCTCTTCTGACGAGGAAGAGCTCTACTCCGAAGAAGAGGAAGAGGCGAAGGCCGTCTCCGACGAAGAAGATTCCGAAGAAGAAGAGGATGAGGATGAGGATGACTCCTCCAGTGAGGATGAGGATGGCGCAAAAAAGAGCGGAGCAAACAGATTCATGCGAGATGCAGACTCTGAAAGTGAAGAGAGCAGCGATGAGGATAGGGCGAAGGTCGTGAAAAGTGCCAAAGACAAGCGCTTAGAGGAACTCGAGGCCACCGTCAAGGCTATTGAAAATGGACAGAAAATCAATGACTGGGGTGTCATTTCTACAGGTACGTATTGCTAGCTGCATCCGAGCCAGTCGCTGACTCGAGGATCTTAGAATTCGACAAGCTCAACCGCCAAGTTGTAAAGCTGGTTCAAGCGGGCAATACGCCTAAGCCATATGTTAAAGCTATCGCTGAATTGGAGGATTTCATGAACGAGACAATGGCTAAGCAGAAGGTTTCCACCAAGAAGATGAATGCTACCAATGCTAGAGGCTTGAATGCTGTGAAGCAACGGATAAAGAAGAATAACAAGGACTACCAAAAGGAAATTGATGCATATAAGGCCGATAAAGATGCCTTCATGGAGTCCGAGGAGGAAGAAGTTGAGGTCCCCAAAGCTAAGAAGCTGAAAGCGGTATCCGGAGTCCCTACTGTGGACTTTGATGACGACGATGAGGGATTCTCTACCGTTGGAAAGGGTGGACGTACGTTGCAATTCACGCCGGAGAGCATCCTCAAGCATCTTCGAACGATCATGGAATCTCGTGGTAAGAAAAATACGGATCGGACTGAGCAGATCAAGATCATGGAAAAACTCTTTGAAGTTGCTACAACCCCTTACCAACGAGTTAGAGTGCTTCTTACCTTGATCTCTACACGATTCGATTTGAGTACAGGTGTCCAAACTTTTATGTCACAAGAGCAATGGAAGGCAGCTGAGCAAGAGTTTGCAAATCTGTTGAAAGTCCTCGAATCTAACCCAGAATTGGTCGTCATCGAGACCGCTGAAGAATGGGAGGACGATGACAAACAGCCCACAATCACGGAGGGCGAGAAGTTCAAGATCCCTGGTAGCATCGTCTCATACGTTGAGAGACTTGACGACGAGCTCACTAGATCACTGCAACATATCGACCCACACACTGCTGAGTACATTGATCGGCTTTCTGATGAGGGTGCTCTATATAACAATATCGTCCGCACTCTACTGTATACCGAAAGCCTTCACAAAGACTCAAGCCTCCAAGTTTCTCAGGACAGTCTAAATCGAGTTGTGATGAGAAGACTTGAGCATGTATACTTCAAGGTTAGCTTCTACTTTAGTCCAGTATTCCTATCTAACATTCTTGTAGCCATCGGCAGTTGTCAAAATCCTCGAGGAGAATTGCTGGAAGTCAATCCCTTCGGGTCTCGATTCCACGATAACCCCAAGAAATAAAATTACCGATGCAACAGAGCTTGTCAATGTGCTCTGCAATTACCTCTTCATCAACAGTGAAAGTATCATCCGTGCTCGAGCTATGCTCTGTCAGATTTATTTCTTGGCTTTGCACGATAGCTACTACAAGGCTCGTGATATGATGCTTATGTCACATTTGCAGGAGAGCATTAACGGTTTCGATGTCCACAGCCAAATTCTTTTCAACCGCACTCTTGTTCAGGTTGGTCTATGTGCATTCAGAGCTGGCCTTGTCTACGAGGCTCAAACCACATTACAAGAGATTTGTGGAAGTGGCCGCCAAAAAGAGCTGCTCGCTCAAGGTGTCATGATCCAAAGATACAATCAGGTCTCCCCTGAACAAGAACGTTTAGAACGTCAACGTCAACTTCCATTTCACATGCATATCAATCTTGAACTTCTCGAGTGTGTATATCTCACCTGCAGCATGCTTCTCGAAATCCCTCTACTGGCACAAACAGGTTCATCCCCCGATATCAAGAAGCGCGTAATCAGCAAGACCTACAGACGTATGCTAGAATACCACGAACGCCAAATATTCACAGGCCCTCCTGAAAACACCAGAGACCATGTCATGCAAGCTTCAAAGGCACTAGCGGCTGGTGAGTGGAAGAAGGCTACCGAGTTTATCCACTCGATTAAAATCTGGGAGCTTATGGCAAAGCCGGATGATATCAAGACTATGCTTTCAGAGCAGATTCAGGAAGAAGGTCTCCGAACTTACCTCTTCACTTACGCTCCTTATTATGATACCTTATCTGTTGCAACTCTCTCATCCATGTTCGAACTCTCTGAGCGAAAGGTAGCCGCAATTATTAGCAAGATGATCAGTCACGAGGAATTGGCCGCCGCTCTGGATCAAGTCAGTTCCTCGATCATCTTCAGAAAGGGTGTCGAGTTGAGCCGACTGCAAAGTTTGGCCCTAACACTGAGTGACAAAGCAAGTGGACTTATTGAGAGTAACGAGCGCACATTGGAAACGAGAACACAAGGCACAGCCAATGCATTCGAGCGTCAAGGCGGCAGAGGCGGCCGCGGAGGTAACCGTGGCGGTCAACGTGGAGGCAGAGGCGGTGGTCGTGGCGGTGGGTCGAGCATGCCGAGACAAGCTGGTGGCACACAGTTCACAGGTGGTGCGTTGGGCGCTGCGGTGAGAGCTTAGATTATGAGAGATGTTCACTGCATTGGGAAGGGACTTTGGGCTGTATTTTCTCAATCAGGCGTTTGATAGAGCTTACGAAAAGCCAAGAAGTTTGTGTTTTTATTACATCATACCGAATATGAGTGTTAGACTGAAACTTTGTGTCTGTTACTGACAACGCCAAGTTTGCCACAGCCAAGCAACCCCGCAATCCTCTTGCTTCTGTACGATATAGATCATATGATGAAGTTTTTGCCTATTTGTCCAAACGGGTACTTGCTGTTGTGTGACATCGTAGTTGATGTTACCTTCGCGCAGTGAGACAGAGAGCGAAGATCAAAATATCCAAGCGTTGTGTTCACTTTAGTTACAGCGTTGATCAAATCTTCCTACGACGTTGAATTCAACCCCAAAAAAGGAAGGTAGCGCCAGCCATCACCATCTATCGGGCCGTCTGGCTCTGACTCTAGTGTTTTGAAACATTCTTGACAGTTCTCAGAGTACCACTGTAACTGCTAGCATCATAATCTTCTTCATGTTTCAAAGAGTTCACAAAATCACTCCATGGGGCACAGATGTACAAGTGATGAACAAAATTGTTGAACTACGAACCTCGAGATATGCCATGATGTATGAATATGAGATCAACTGTGAATCTCCGGAAGATCATTCTTACATGTTGCTCAAGCAAGCAGTTTTAGCAGGTTTGACTTCATATCAGAAATAATCCAAAGAACGTAAACTTCTCTTTAAAGTTCTGAATCCCATCACAAAAGGCACAATATTCTCAAGCACTTACTGAGGATTCATTTAATCATGTTACTAAACACTCTTTCTACGCTTCCGCTTGTAATGCCCATACTAGTGTCGACGGAGGATGGGAGCTGAGTTGGGGTTATAATCCTACGTATGATTCTGCTGTCATAACGTTGATTAATTCTGGACTTGGAGAGGATGCATTCTTTGGGTGGAATGGTATTACTTCACGAGGAAATCCGGCCAGTTTTGAAGACCAAGGCCCGAATAAGGTGTACAAAATTGGGACGTTTACTTGAGTTCTGATCTGATAGATAAAGCAACTTCCTGTTGCTATCTTTTGACAGCTGTCTCAAATGGAGCATTTCTTCAAAGGTGTAGGTTTTTTTTTATGTAGCCCAGTGCGATTTCCTTATCCATCAGCTAAATACAGAGCTATTCAGTCAAAAATAACCCCAATTCAACTTCTTTTCAATAATCCTCCATCTGAAACTTGGTTTAATATAAATGATTACGCACAAGATCGAACGGGGCAGGCTTTCAAGGAAATTTTCCACTTTGAGTCTATCACATGGTCAGACGTCTTAACTAAGCACATTGGATCTGATAAGCTTCTGAGCAAATCAGACTATAAGTGACTGTAGCTGCAGCTTTACGACTCAGCACCAGCTGACATCCTTAGAGCTAGATTTTTGGAGCTACTGGCGCCAACGATACCCTAGATATCTAGCTAAACTTTTTTCTCAACGACAGCAAATGAACAAAAAGCCTGATGATTGAAGAGAGAATGGTGCAGGGATCTCCTCCGACTCAAGAAATGTAAAGTGTTTGTTTGCTTACAAGTAGATAAGATATCACTTCAAGAGTTTTCCTGTCATTTCTCTAGGCTGTACTAAGCTACAAGTCTTAACCTTATCTCAAACTCGCCAAAAAAGCTTCAAGTAGCACCGAATTCTTAAATTGACGTCTTTCGGAATGGCCGCTACATTGACGAAGCCTTATTTAGGTGCAAGTCCTCACGGCAGAACACTTCTGGGAGTGTAGGTTATCGATAGAGATTTTTGAAATGTAGTTGATTGAGCTACGTAGGGATCGCTCTCTTTATGAAAGCGACCAGGGTTTGTCTTCCATCCGATCCCCTTGAATTGATCAACTCTGGCAAGGGTGTCTTATTGATGTTCAGCATCCTCTTTGCCGTATGTTGCTCTATTACCTAATAAATATTAGCACAAAATACGTGAGATGAGATCTAGTCGAAGCTCTTCGACATTCTATCAGTATGAGCTGGGGTTGAAGCAAAGCTGTATATTGATTAAAAACGCTATGATCACTTTCAAATTTTTAAAGTATCAAGGCTGTTTTGATTGTGCCTCGAACATTTCTGATAATAAGATATTAGCAAATATTGCTCAAGGCTTCCGTAAGAGTTTCTGTCCAACTTTATAGCTGCCATCTCAAGTCCATTTCCTTCATTACCGGTGATTTGAAAGTCGGAAGTTTGTACACCGGGGGAATATAGGTCTTCATTCGGGTGCTATGACACTTTCAGCAACCATATCTGTGAGCCCAAAGTCCAAGAACTACTTGTCAGACAGTAAGGTGAGGGGGTGAGCTCCAGAAGTAGTAAAAATTCAGCACAGATTGTAGTAGATGAGTAGCCCTTCGTTGAGTGTGTCTTTGGAGTCTTTTACTCTACGATCTTGATCTTTCCAAGCATAGAAGCATTTCAAACATGCCTCCTGCTTGCTGAATAAATGAAATTCTCTCACCATTAAGCTTCTATCTGAAGGGGAATACTACCTGTAGTGAATGTACACTGTCGCCAAATCAACGACGTTGGATACCGTAACATTTTTGTTGCACTTCACGGTAGCTGGGTCCTCACGACTCTCGTTCGGCCTCCTCGCTGCCTAGGCTGCTCTCCACCCATGTGCCGAGATGGAACTTTCTGTACTGTTTTGGTGAGTTTTCGTTGTCGTTCAGATATTCGACAATTAAGATCTGCTACACCTTGCGCTCGAGGAACATATGTCGGGTCGACATTGAATGCGAAGTGCAACAGAGCCGTGAGAGACGAAAGTATTAAAACCCGAGGTCGGTCAGGCAACTACCTCTTCTTTCGCCCAGATTCTATTGCACTTCGCATTTCAACATTGTCATTTTTACTTACCCGACCTCGAAATTTGATACTTTCGTCTCTCAAGTTTCTGTTGCACGTTGCACTCCAATGCCGTTGTTTTTGCTCGACCGACCTCGAATGCGGAGTGCGACAGAACTCTCGGAGACAAGATAATGGAAGCATATCCAGATATCACAGGAATTTATAGAGGATCTAGGCCACATGGGCAGCGCCTGTTTTCGAAATATGACAAAAACCGGAGCTATGAAAAATTGGTAGCCTGTCCCGGAGCCCTGTGAGCGCAGTAGAATATCTAGGACAAGATCAGCAGCGTTAGATGTGAAAGGCAACAAGAGCTGAGAGAAGATAACATATCCCTCATGTGAGTAAGCTCTACGGCAAATGCAACCTTCCTCTCTATTAGTCTACTATTTTGAGCCATTTTTGTTCACTTGATTTCGATTCTTGGAGGTATCAAGAAAGCGCTAAGTGAGGTTGATATTTTAGGTATCAAAGATGCACGTACAAATCAAAGAGCTTCTTATTGGCGAATAGAGTCTGCAGTAGGGTAATCTTGGCATTGATCAGCACTCTGACATCTCATTCCGTCTCCTGGTGCCGATTGATTCTGTTGGGCTGAACTGAGATTGGACGATATCGGAGCCTTTCCCCGAAATATCCACGAGTGCTACGTTCGGAACAAAAACAGACACTTAATCTTGCGATGGCAGCGATAACTCTAAGAGTGCTAACAATGACTGTTATTCCGGCCTTCATCTCAGAGATGTGTTTGGTTGGAAGCTTGGAGAAGTGAAGTCACTTCTGTGCTGATTGATTTTGGAAAAACGGGGCTCAAGAAAATATGCAATTGAGAATTGAAAGTGTGTTTTAGAAGTAGGTAGGATGCATAATAAGAACACCTATGACCTTGATTAACTGGCGAGAAGCGACTTACTACTACTGTATCAAGCATACTGTGATTGTTTGTTGTAGAAGCATGCAAACGTAGCAACGAAGTGAATACACAAAGCATGACTTTTCTACGAACAATGCAGTGCTGAGTTTGATCTGAGACATAGGTGTGCTTGAGTACGTGGCACTTCCGATGCAGGCTCTACTCAATCAGCTCGACCTTGCTGCAAAGAGAAAGTCTTTCCAGCGTCGGTTAAACCTCATGAATATGACTTTGTCAGAGCCATGGTATACGTCTTTCTAACATCATTCTGAGGTTTCACCCGAGATTACCTTCAAAGTAAGGAGCTAGCGGCGAAGGACCGTTTTTGATTATCTCTCAAACCGTGCTCGGTTCGCATTGGCAACTTCACCTCTATTGAGATGTGCTGAGCAGTCAGAGGTGTTATGGTAGCTCACCGGATGAACCAAGCTGCGTTTGAATACATCTGCAAGACTCAGACACTCATTCCAGTGCAATGCTCGCACATATTCATATGACTTCATTTCATTTCAAACCGGATGCATACTTCCGCTGTTGCTTTCGTGGAAGACTGCTGGATGAGGGTATAATTTCATTCCCCTGTCCATTTTGAGCGCATATGCAGTTTGTTCATTGTCCAAATCTAAAAGAGTAACGGCATCCATTCAATCAATACCCTTTCGCATCTAGGTCAGCCACATTAGATGCTGCTCCAGCTGTCGACGTCTGTGCATCCCCCATGATTTGAGATTCGATGTGTGGAGGGCTTGCACTCGTTCAGAATCGACTAAGCGGGACTGCCGACAGCTGAATTATTTTGCACCAGACTGTCAGTTTGGGTGCGTAGCCTGCAGCCTCGTGGCCTGTTCCTGCGTGCTCTCAAAGTCGAGACTCGAGGCTCCTGCAGAGACTACCGCGTCGCTTCGGCAGGCTTACCCGACTTGGGGTCGATATCTAAGATGACGAGTGCAGATGGGTGCAGGCCGACCAGAACAGCATGAGGCTAGAACCTTTCAAGATTGGTTCCGCCGTGTGGTGACCGCACAGACTCGGTTCCTCCAATACTTGTACCTAGGTATTTGGGCGCGGCGCTGACGCTCACCGTGTGATTGGGCACCTGAGTCGAGAGATGCCCACCGGCCTTGCCAGATCACCTCCTCCGTGTATCTTGGTACCCGACATGGGCGAGGGAAGAAGGTGAGCGTCTCTCTGCATTGCAGGTGCAGATGCAGCAGAGGATACAGCTGGAGATGTTGCACGCATTGGGCAGCTGAGAACGTCAACGACGACGACGACGGCGAAGGCGACGGCGACGGCGACGATTCGAGCACGAGATGAAGAGATATCGGGTGTGCCGTGGTGGACGGGCAGAAGCTGGATGGAAGGGTGAGAGAAGCTTGGATGCTCTGGTTCCCCTTTTCAGCTGGGTTCTGCACTTTGTCCGATGGCCACGTCCAACAAGCGCGAAGAGACGGACCGGACGTTCCTCCACCAGCTCGGTAACCACTCACGGTGCCTGGGCGAACATGCCTTAGAGTCGAGCGAAATATGTCGCGCAGCAGTGTGGTTGACGAGCACCATCCCCCATGGGCCCGCTCACTTGTGTTGCCCACCACCTTTGCCTCGAGATGTGCCGCTTTAATCGCAGATGCTGAAGGAGGGAGGGAGAGAGGGAGGGATGGACATTCGGCACCGAGAAGCCAAATTGCAGCAGCCCCAGAGCACCATCCTGCCGCGGTCGACGCTGCACCGGCTTGCCTGGGCCTGTCTTGACTCTTGGCCCTTTTTCAATCACAGAATCTTTGGCTTCATGTGCTAAACCTTATTTTGGTGGCTGGCCCAGTCCCCTCCGCTGCGCCTTTCTTGGAAATTGTCCTTGGATTTCCTTCTCCACGCTGTAGCATTTGTCCGGCTGGAGGCCTTTGCAGCAAGGATATTCTCGACCCAAATTGCTTCAGACTCTTCCCTCAGTCCATCATCTGGTTGGAGGCAAATAGTTTCGCCTTTGGATGGCGGAAAGCCCCTTTTGCTGTTCCCTGGACGCTTTACGTACAGCTGCCCATTCTGGTGGCGCCAGAAGTGACCTGTCGGCCCGTCTCTCCTTGATGAGATGTTTGAAGCAGGCCTCTCTCAGAAAACTGGCGACCTCATAGCCCAGTGATTGGAGGAGCACCTTTGTTTTTGGCAAACCTTTCGTGGTACAAGGATGTCAATGAGCGGTCGACGATTTGATCTGCCTTTCTCTCAGGCGAGCAGTTGGCCACAGAGAATGAACGGCTTCCTGGCGCTGTGCAGTCAGTTCCGCCGCCGAAGGTGTGCTTCCTTATATCTCGGATTCCGCGATGCGCAGACACTCGCCACACGACCACTATCACGATCAATGATCGTCGGTTAGTTGCGATCTAAAAGTCGCATCCCCTGCTGATGTTCATCAGTTGGCTGTTGGCGTCACCTCGTTTCTGTTGTCGCATGGCAATTTGACGCTGTTCAGATGGCATTTCTCCTTGCCCTACCGTAGTCCCGATCTTGGTGGCCGACACCAGCGTGGTCAACTTTACTTTTAGCACCACTCCGCGTGCTTCTCGAAAAACCGATGCTTCGGGTGCCAAGGTGCGGGTAGGCCAACGATTAGTGCCGACTTGGATCGGTACGGCACTAACACTGCTACTCCTCCTCCTCTAGACACACTTTCTTTCAACCACATCCCAACTGTGCTCATACTCAAACTAGACGGCCTGCCATGTGCTGTTCGTGACGAGAATACTGCTGCTACCAAGAAGAATGGGTCGTCAGCATCCATAATGCGACTTTGATCCCAGAGAGCAGGCGGAACCGCCTTACCGCCTCGGCGAGATTCCCTCTAGATTGGAACATCCATGCAGATGGATGGGTGGTCGATGTGCCTATCACTGGAAAGCATCGTCGTTACACATCTGCCGTATTGCCGTACCACTGCTCAGCTTTGTACCTCACTAACTCGTGTCAAGATGATTTGCAATCAGCAACACCCAATACACTTAATCACACGGATTGATCTGCACTACGAGGGCATTGTGCTGATTTCACACGCATCGACACACATGGAAGGGTGTTCGGCTATCGCGGGCCTCGAGACAGCATTTCATCTTCTGTCATCTATCTACTACGGTTTGATCCTCGGACCCCCAGATGCTTTGAAGACAGTACCTTCTGGAATTGACTGTGTGGACGCGAGCTTCTGGCGAGTTCCATGCCATTGGGCTATTTGTAAAAACAACCGGGCTTTGTCCGAGAAACTGACTCGACAGGAAAAACCATCCAGATCAATCATCCAGTCCCTCAAACTGACTCGGACCAGAGTGCTGTTCTTTGATCTGGTGACTCGAATCAGCCACAGCCGCCGAGTCGCTAATCCAAGCCTAATTGAGCTCCTGCGCGGGAAAGAAAAAAAAAAGGTGAGACGACAGGGACAAAACCTTGACCCTGGAATTAGCAGTCTCGAAGACCGTATTTCCTTCCCAGCCTCCTTCCAGAACACCAGGTGGAATGCAATTCGGACTTTGATGCTTCCACTTGCTGCACAGCCAGAGACAAGCGCTTGCCACTGACGTCGTGTGGTCTGTCGCCAATGATAATGAAGCTCACCTGCCGATATCAAGATCCCAAATTATAGAATCAATATCCTTCTGGGTAATTTCCTCATTCCTCTATAGATGCTACCACGGTTTGTCTGGGTGACATCTCACACCCTGCCGTCTGACTGAGCTTCCTCATTCAGCTCCTCACCCAGGACTTGCTGCTCAAAAGTGAAAAGTTTTAGCCTGCACTCTGTTCTTCGTGAACTCGGTTCGGGCAGTAGAATTGCCCATACACCTCGCTCACTTGACATAATCCTCGGAAGCAGAATCTGAGCCATCACCTATCGTTCCTCTTTGTGAGTGACTCGTGAGAAATAGCGAGGGCTTCCGAGTGAGCAGTCGGAGCATCATCTTACGCCAATGATTACGTTGCAGAGTCTGTCATCTTGCTGTCCTTCTCCTCTTCGCTCTGATTGCTAGGATGGAGTGTGTTGTGGCTTGCCACGATAGGGAACCCTGAGGGAAGTGCCCACAGACAGCCAGCAAAAGGTTATTATTAATCCCCGTCACGACGCTCTTGGATCGTGAGAGTTGGCCGCCTATCCTGTGGTCGCGCGCTAGTTACGCATCTTCAGGGTACCCAGGCAATCCCAACTCAAAATTTTCACTAGAACATTTCCTCTCGTCCACTGTGCTTCTACGGCCAATCTTGAACAGAAAACTCCCTGCGCCATTCCAGATGCCCGTTCCCTAGGTGAGCTCTTCCTCTCGATCGCTCAAGGTCCTGGGCACTTGGCCAAGATCGTATCGTCTGTCGACATCTCGCTGCTGGCACCGCACCGCCCCGCACCGTCTCTGCAAAGGCCGTCGCTGGCATCCTGAATTCTCCCTCGAGGACCGTGTATGTGCGGAAAACAAATACTGCCCCTCACTAGACTCCCGCTACTGAACGGCCCCAAGATCATAGGTTTCCCGCAATCTGGATCGCCTAACATAGTGTCGCCCAAGCCAGCACTACCGCACATCATCGCTGTCGCCAACCTCGTCTTGTCCAGATAGCGTCACCAAGGTGGTCTGGTACTAAGTCAAGAGCCGCTTGTCGACTGCAGGCTGTCTGTTGAGCAGGAGAAGAAGCCTCTCTGTTGGGCGGCTTCTCATTCTGGCTGGTGTGTCAAGCCCGGCAGTGAAGTCTAGTGGCATGTTGAGAGGGCTTGTTCGCCAAAAGAATATCCTCCGAGGTAAGGGTCTGCTCTTTGGTCTCCAGCGCTAGGCAGCGAGAAGTTAGTCTCCTTCTAATAATTCCTCCATTTCAATATCACTGCACCACACCGCGTTGCGCATTACCACCTCTCGTGGATCGAATTGGACTGGACGTCACCGTCCAAGCTGCCCTCGCGAAGTGTCGGTCGACGGCTTTGTCCTGCCAACAACGGAGCGACGCTCCCAACGCCCTTCGTTCAGACCGCCGTTGTGTTAATACTCGTCACCGTCCATCAACTACCTGTACTGACGTTATCACTTGGTTGCAGAGTCCACTGATCCCAACGCGTTGGCAGATGGTTCTTGAATTGTGCAGAGAAAAACAAGTTGCATTTCGACACCTTCCTTCTGCTGGAATTCCATCTTCTTTCCCTGTCAACCAAGCGTCGACTAGAAGTTAGCAGCCAGAGATCATTTGCGTCCCGCCGCCGGCTATCCGATCGTCAACGTGGAGCTGGTCGCATCATCAAGCTGCCCGTACTTCCGTCTTTCGTCAGGTTAAACGGATCTCCTACGAAGTAAGTTGGAGAAACGTCTGCCGCAACCGACTCAACGCTAGACTGGGCGGAGGCTATCCTCAACCCCAATTATCTCCTCACTTCCAAGCGCACCGCCGCAGCTTCCCCTCACGAGCCATCTCAACAGCCGCAACAAGTCCCAAGCCGTGCGCAGCTTCGCAGAACGTCTAGAGAGAGGGCGATAACTTTGCGGAGGAAGGCTTGAGACCAAAAACCCGGACTCCCGCCCCGTGTAGAGCTCTTCTTCTAGCCATTACAACAGCCAGCTCGAGATTTCAAGAGATCTGCCAAAGAAGCGACATCCGCGAATCTGCTCTCAACCTCTGATACCTGACGCATCGTTCAAGTCGAGTCATCCGGAATATCTCGCTGTGAATAACCTCGGGTACATGTCCCAAGGTGTGTTCGGGACCCATTTGCATTATCTCATAGAGATTCACAAAACGACGTACACGCATCCCAAACGATACGGTATTGCCGACGACCACAGGCTGGTGCAGCACCGCGCAGTCCATAATTGATCGCGCAAGTTCATTGAGGGTCTCTCTGAGTCGGGTCTCCTAGCTCGAACTACGTCGTTTATATCCTAGCGCCCTCGCCGCTCAGATTGCGAGATTTGAGTCGCTGAAGCACTATACGCTAGCAGCCAAACTCTTCCCAGCCCGTACTAATCTGTAGCATTGGAATCCACCCAGGACCCGCGCTTGGCCCCAACTTGGATTGGCTCGAGACTTTCCTGACGTAGATCTGGATCCGGATTTCCTTCGACACCCTGTTCTGGCCTGATTGGACCCATTGGAGGCGCACTACTGGAGATCCAAAAGCACGCACTGGATCGGCTTCTTCCTGGAAGGGCTATAGTTTGGGGTGGCTTCACATATCGAAATATCGATTTCCCCAAGCCCTAAATCGTCTCGTGCGTCTTTGCACCCCAACCGCGCCAGGCCGCCAGATCTCGTTTTGGCTGGTGATTGTCCCTCTTCGGACACGTAGAATTGTGCAGCGCAGCCAATCGCCGTGTACCAGGGGTTCTCGGTCGCAAATTCCGACGCAGCGGAGTTTCGATCTTCCCTTCACCCAGTATCCCCGTCACCTCGCCCACGCGCGCAGGCGGCCAGTCCACATCAAGGGGCAGGCACTGCCACATCCAGCCATTGCAGAGGAGTAGAGTGGGCGAGCGAGGCGAGAGCGACAAGCCGGTCGGTCGCTATCCCTGTCCACCTGTTCACCCCAAGATTGCCGCTATTCGTTTTGCGGAATCGGCCTGGGTTGGGTGGATACCTGGACTATACATTACGCTGTTCTTGCATCACCCAGACGCCCATCCGCCACCGTAAATCCCCTTTGAGACAAGCGTTGCAGAACTTCTTTCCTGAAATCACACGGCCACTTCAGCTTAAACCGCTCTTGGCTACATCTTCCTCGCCATCCCCCCGCCGGTGTCGAGAGTTGAGCCACTACGCTGAGACTTGTGGAGCAGATCAGACGGAACCTCTTGAGTCGTGAGCGCGGTTGTGATATTTTCACCTCCGCCCAGAGTTTTTCGCGGTTGCTGGTGACGTCGGACGCATCATTGACTGGACGCAGCAGCGAAGGAAAGGGCCAGCGCCAGAATTGGGTATTTGTGCGTGTGATTGAGGGTTAGGGCTCTCGTTTTTTTTTTCTCCTGCTCGTGGGTCGTTGTGGTGGTTTAAAGAGTCGAGGGTGCTCCGGCCTTCCTCTCGACCTCCTCGCTCTTGACCTCGACTCGAACACACTGCATCACGCCCCTTCAAAAAGACCGCACCGCACAGCGCCCCCCCCCTCCTTCTGCTTTTGGGTGCCGCGCACTAAAGCACGACTGTACACACACTCGCATCCTTGCGACTTTTAAAGTCTGCCACTCCACCGCCAGTGGCTTGTCCTGATCGTCGCTCGATCTTAAAACCCCCAACCGCAAAAAAAAGTGTACTATTCACCCTGCAAGCTTGCAACTACCACCGGCCGACCGCTCAACCCTAAACGCAAAGGAGCCATAACCAACGACGTCGCTGCTGAACACCCGGTGAATCAATCATATACCGCCCCGGTACCTGTCACAAGCCTCGTCTTGCCCGCACCGTACCAGACCGACGAGCAGTTACTCTTCTTGCACCCTCGATCGTTTCTCTCACCTTCGTTGTCCACCACCGTCGACCGAGCCTACGCAGAACGACACGACCGCTCTCTGGCTAGCGAAGACCATCCTCTCAAGACTCCCCGGAGCCATAGTATGTCCTTGGTCTCCCAGCGTTCCCTCACAAGCTCACCATTTACAAGCACCGCAGGCGAGGAGAAACAAGCCCTAGATTCGACCGAAGCGACCTTGAGTACGCTTCTGGGTGCCTTCGCGAAATCCGAGGCCCGATTTATGGACAGAGGTGCCGCCGAGTACTCGCAGTCAGGTTTGCATTCACCATATCCACACGCGTTCAACGACTCTCAGTCTGAAGATTCCCCCGCAGATCACGCGTCTGCTGCGCACTACCCTCCTCAACCACAAGAAGCGCGTCCAAACAACTTCTCTGCGTCTGCAACACCTACCTCTGAGTACGGTGCTTATCCTGCTTCGGCGCGCTCAGGTTCTTTCCCAGAACACATACAACGCCAGTACCATCCAGCAAGCAACCATAGTGGTAGCAGCGGAGGTATGGCTCAACCAACAAGTCCGTCACTGCCTTTGCAAGATGGGCGCCCAAACCATCACAACAATCAAATCAAGTCTGACCAGGATGTGCCCATAGATCCATCAATTGCTGCTTCCAGCCCGACCTATCCTGCCCACGGCGGCCAATACTCTCCCTACCCCCCTCAACAAGATATGCAACACGGCTATCCTTCCCACCCTGCCGGCTCCATGTACACCCAGCCTCGACCCGACTGGGCTGGTTATGCTGGACATCCGCAACACCCAATGCAAGGCGGTTATCCCGTTACCGGTGCTCAAACGCCAACTTCTGCTGCTCCAGCAGGAGCGCGTCCAGGCCAAGTAAGCGGTTTTCAATCCAACCAGCAAGAATTACAAGGCCACTGGGTCGCAAATCCTGCTGTGTCGCAAGGCGCGCTGCACCCCACGATTCCCGTAAGCTTATGACGCGTTGGAATCGCTCCGAGAAGTCTCGGACCTCCCTTACCCACAAAGGATACCCTTGAAACTTTTAAGGATAGCTAATTGTTAACAGCATCTGTCACAGGTCTACTCCTTCGTCCCAATTCCTGGCGCGCAGCAACACAAGCGTCCTCGACGTCGCTATGAAGAGATTGAACGTATGTACAAGTGTGGATGGAACGGCTGCGAAAAGGCTTACGGTACACTTAACCACCTAAACGCTCACGTTACTATGCAGTCACATGGCCAAAAGCGTACACCTGAAGGTAAGCTTCACCCTGCTCTTGTTTCTGTCCCTCCCATGAAACATGATGGTGAAGACGTTTGCAACGTTTTCTCTTGCAGCACCGTGGTGCTTAGGTAATCTCTGGTGGTGAGGCTGGAACATTTAATCCGCCTGCAGGTTTGCGTCCAGAGATCCTCTAGCGCCAAACTTGGTAGGCGTTGGAGCTAAGAGGCGGCCTTTGAGGATGGACTTGGGATAACCTCACTTGCATCATGAGCTAGCATGGGTCGCCAGACCGGAGCTCGGGACTCGGCAATCTCCAATATTTTTGGGGCTGTGGTTTGCTTTGCTTTGCAGTGTAACCTGAAACGCTAACGTCTCCTGGTACAGAGTTCAAGGAAATTCGAAAGGAATGGAAGGCTCGCAAGAAGGAAGAGGAGAATCAACGCAAGGCTGATGAAGAGCGTGCCAGATCTGCTGCTGGTCCTGTTGATGGTCAATCTGCTCCGGATGGTGCTCCAGCCCCTGGTTATCCTCAAGGCAGTCGATCGGTTCAACTGCCACCAATCGGTTACCAACCCGGTGCTCAAGTTCCTGGCCAATATCAAGCTCCATCAGGCGGTGTTCAGCAGCTTCAAGAGTACAGCAATAATCACATGCAGTACTCTGGATACCCAGCTTCGCCTTATGGCGCACCTAACCAGATGTATAACCAGCGTCATTACACCCTCATCTCCACCCCTGCCTTGACTTCAGCTAACATGATCTGTAGATAACGGTGGCCCTAATCCAAAGTATGAGCATTAGAGTTCGCATGACTTCGTCTTCGACCTCTTTCGATGTTGGCGGAGGAGCGTCTCAGCTCCATAATAAGCCATCCTGATGGTACCTTTGTATTATATGCGCTACTAACTGCATACGACTTGGTGTCTTCTCTCGTGCTCATTTCCTCTCGATTCTTAGACGTCCTTTCGCTCTGTTCGGCAACGAAAACGATTTGCATGGCTTGATGATCTTTGTGCATTCTTTCACTTTCTCGTCCGAGAGGAGATCACTCTTGGTGGGCGGTTGGCTGCATTGGTGGTTTGATTTCTCTTTCTGGCGTCGTGAGGACTTCACATCAAACTGGCTGGTGCAACTTTATGATGGGAATAGACAAGCTAGGATGGTTGATGTCTGGGAATGGTTGGTCGGATGCATTTGCATTGCATTTGTTTTGTTGGGGAGCTTTCACGCTCTCAGGGGAACAAAACATTCCATACAGCATCAGTAATTTGTTACTTACCGAGAAATACTTGCTCCTTCCCATAGTATGCTTTCGTCCATCGAATGTTTTTCATATTTCGCCTTTCGTTTTGTGTAGGTGAGAACAGCTAACCAGGTTCGGAGCATTGGATCCGAAAACATCTGTATCATGATTGATATACGCAGAGAACGTTAATGTGGTAAATGTGAGTTCCATTAACGCAGCACGTTGACAAGGATATCTCGTTTCATTATTCAGTTGCTGCTCGAAGGATTGAGAAAGGCAGCGGGTTCGAGTCTGCGCTTGTAATTGTTGGAAACAGTCTTCCCTTTGTAAAGCTAGGTGGGCAGAAGCAAAAGCTAACCGTCTCAGCCCAGCTCCTGTTTGAATAACCGATATAGACTGGTTCCACTCGTAATGAATGCGATGAAGACTAATCGAAGAATAGGGCCATATGTATGTGGTATATTTAGCAACGCAACATGATATGACGTTGCCCGCTTCTTATTCGCGCATCAAGCGTGGTACGTATATTACTTACCCAGTCGAGCCCTTCTCTCTGTGAGCAAGAGCCGATCTGCAGAGACCCAAAGCCATTGAAGATGCCACTCGACTCTCCACCAGCGACGAAAGTGCAAGCAAGGCTTGCCTGATCTCACGGAGCATTCATATCCAAGTGCATCTTCTGAATCCTACCAGAAGTACCATCTCTACGAGGAGAATGGTGAGCACCTCAACCAGCTAGCCATCTTTTACCTGAAGGATACCTGGGCTCCTTGAAATGCAGAGCTGCGTGATTCGGATCCATCTCGAGCCTAGGGAGGAGGAAAGTCGAATGCAGGATGAGTCGGTTGCAAGAATTAATACCTGAGAATAACACGTTGCCTTGGTGGGGATTGAACAGGCCAAGCGACTCTGTCAAAGTCGACTCTGACTCTGTCTAGACTCAACTTATCTAACTCAAGCCATAAAGGCATTTCTGATCACTACGAGAAGAAAAGAGACCGCTGAACAGGACACATGTATTCTGATGGTGTAGCATAATGTAGAGCTAAGCGGTAGAGTATATTTGCTGCAGACATGGATAGGAGTCTCGATCAGCTCGTCTCCTCTTCGTCTAGAAGTGAGACGTGGTTTTCAGAGAGTGTAGATATTCGCATCTCAAGTGTGCATGCTGACGAGACAGCTCAGTGTGGTAGACTCCTACACGGGTTATCATCTAAAACACAATGGATATGCATTATCCACGCACGATGCTCTTCGGAGCCGAACTGTTCTCATTTACCTAGATTGGAGATAGATGGAGGGTAATACTTTACACGACGGTTTCCTCGTTTCCAACGTGCGTAATATAATCTCCATCCTGCTCCTCGATTTTCGTCTAGGGGTGCCTCGACTCCGTCGCGGAGGACTGGCGAGAGAATGTGGAGTGCCAGTCTCATCTCCTTCCCTTCCGATTGAAGGTGTTGAGACATGACAGAAAAATCCAGCGCACATCGTCCGCGTTGATATCGGCCAGACTACGCCATGTAACGCATGAGTGGTGCCTTGCTGTCGACATGCCCTCCTGGCAAATCTCGCATAGCTTGGGTCTTGCAACGGAACTGCCTTGCTACAGGATCTACACCCTCACCTACCGAGCGTAAGTTTTCTACAGACAGAACGAGAAGACGGGTCTCGCTTGAGTTGCGTCATGCAACGAAAAGCGTCTCTTTGTCTCTTTGTCTCTTTGTCTCTTTGTCTCTTTGTCTCTTTGTCTCTCAACCTCTGTCTGCTACGGCGCCTCGCTTGTCGTGTGTATCCGTGGACACAGGGGACTAATGGATCGGCATCCTCGAATACATACCGAGTATAGGTAGCTCGAATACAAGAGGAGGGAAGCCGGATAGATCGATTAGAGTGTGCGTGCGGTGCCGACGCGGCGACAACACCCTCTCTGCGTCCTCCCTGACTACGCGTTCGGTTCGGCTCTTGCTCGCAAGAAGAAAGATACTGTGGAAATCAAGGGGTGTGGACCGAGAGGAAGACGTACACAAGAGTGAAATGTCTACCTGATGAGATGGGTGGCTGATGAGGGGGGATGTTCGAGCCTGGGTATTTTGATATCTAGCTACACGTCGTTTCATGAGTTGTTCTTGTGCTCGTCTTGGCCCAGCATAGAACAGAGTGTCAATGGTGATCTCGACCAAGAGATAGACGAACCGAACAGCTCGTGAGCTCAGCAGAATTGGTTGGTTCGTATCTCAATGTGCGAAACAAATCCAGACGGACTTTGCACTGGCATCTCCGTAGATATTTGATATTTTTGTATGGGTCACATGGACTCCGTAAATCATTGGCTTTACAATTTATTTCCAATAATGATAGTTAACTGATGGGTGTCAAGTTAATTCAAGGGTTAGGGTTAGATCAGTAGATTAGTTCGGTATACAAGCTACTGTGAGGTTGGCATTGAGCTTGGTTTTGACAAGTGTGGCTTGATTGAAATTCATGTACTATCCTCTCATCTAAATAAGAGTAGAGATTGATGATATCTTGAGCGACATAATAAGGGAGCAAGTAGATGATAGACCCCAGGAACCAAAGACCAGGCGGCTCTAAACCTGAATGCATTATATTTAGCAATAATCAAGTCTGTCTGTTTGTCTTGCATCCCTGAAACACATCCATCTATGGTTTGTTCTCCCTTTCCAATGTATCCTATTTGACCCATTTACCTCTCTCTCCTCTGTCCCCTTGATCCCAGTCCCACCGACCGTAATAGACAGTCCAATACTCCAACAACATACACGCCGATCCATCCAATCAGGTATTAAGTGTGCTTCCGTCCCTGATATTCAATGACAGCAAACAACAGAAGAGCATAAACAAGACAGGCTCGCTCCCATCCTTTCCTAAATTGCATGCAATCGATCCTTTCCAATACCACATACTCGTGACGAATTTCATATCCATGATAAGCATAACCATATCCATACCTTTAAAATCATCCTTACAGCCCAATCCTACTGCTATGCAATTTGCAGTAAGGATCCGAGGTAGAAATTCCTCGAGTAGAAATCAACAAAAGCCCCTATCCTAAACACCCAGCTAAGGGAAATGTTGCAGAAAAGTTTCGCACACACTGAAAACCATTAAAATTTCACTTTTGAGATGCCCCTTGCCGTCCCTTCCATATCCGTGTTCCCATGACCGACGCGCCTGCTATGATGTACTGGTTCGCTGAGGGAGTGTGCACAAGGAAATAAAAGCGTCAATGTCTAAATTCCGTTGATGACGACTTCCGGGCAGATTTTACCATCAATTTCAATGGCTTTCCCAGTATCGGTCAAGTCTTCAATCGTGCTAACGTTTGTGCTGGGCAGGCTGCTACTTTGAGGGCTATTCTGACCATTGGTAAGAAGAGGGGTAGGTGTATTGGAGCCGATTTCTATCGGCATTGAAAGAGGAGCCGGTGCCGGTGGTGCAGAAGAGGGCATATTGGCGGTTGGAGGACCATTGAAGATAAGTTTCTCGATAGCCGCAATCTGTTTCCCGTAGTTGTACTTCTTGAGTTGAACTAGCTGGGGCTTCATATCCTCCAGGAAGGATTCTCGTTCAACTCCTTTCAACTGTCCTAAAAGCTTTTCTAGTTGCGTATTAGTCGAAGCAGCGAGGTTGATATAATCAAAACTTACGAATCACATAATTGCCATACTGATCCTTCATCATCAATTGTAGCGGGCTTGTCCCGTCGCTGTTCAAGGCAGTCAGTTGGCTGACAATGGCACGTCGTTGTTCATCGGTGCCAAACACAATACTTTTCTCAACCACATTTGAAGCAAACTTGTGCTTCGAGAGGGTTAAGAGCTGGGCTGTGATGATCCTGATGATCTTGGCCCGATCCTCCGGCTTCCCGTGTGAGATGACATGTTGAGTAACGTAGTTACCGTACTGATCAGTGATCAGCATGGATGAGCATTGATGAAGCTCTTCTAGAATGTTGGCTTGATCGTGAGGCTTGCAATATTCCAAGATTCGCTGAATGACTCGGCAGCCGTAAGGATGCGTGGCAAGAACGTGGACTTGGCCTTTGAAAGCATCAATGACGAATTGGATGTGTTCGGTAGGTACTCGCTCGATGGCTTTCTGGACAACGTGATTCCCGTTCTGGTCCTTGACGCATTTAAGAACATCGACACGGAGTTCTTCAACGAGCTCGGCTTGTTGATCGGCAAGAACGTGTTCCAGAGCCTGCTCGAGATTAGCACGACGTCAGCATTTTCGGGATCGAGGTTACCTTTTGGACAACTCGACATCCATACATCTGCATGGAAAGTTCCATGACATGATTCTTCATCTGTTCTGCCAGCACACGCTTTTGAACTTGATTACCGTGCTCAAAGAGCTTCTGGATGACGTAGTTCCCAAAGACATCTGTCATCAGTTGGAGGGCGTTCGGCTGAATCTCGCGAAACAGCTGCTCCTTCTCATCACTATTGGCAGTCTCGAGCTTTTGCTGAATGAACCGAGAGCCGTGCTGATCGCCACTGAACTCGACCACATGATTATAGATATCCTTCAGCTCATATCTCTTGCTAGATTTCCCGTTGGAGCGAAACTCTTCCAATAGCACACTTCGAACGCCAACACCAACATCCTGGTCCTTGGCAGGACGTGTAGGAACAACCTGGCTTGATGGGTATGTGGATAGTGGCACGGGATAGCCATATGGAAGGCTGGGTTGTCTGAACGCCGTGGTGGGGAATTCGAATGCATGCGGCGGGTATTGCCCTTGAAAATTTGCGCCATACATATAAGCTTGGGTCTGTTGCGCATAGTGAATGCTTTGCAATCTCCTCTCCAACTCACTAGGGCCTTGTGGGACCCGTGGACCTCGTGAACCTGGCCGATAGATCTGTTCTGACCCTGCTGGTGGAGTGCTAGTGGCGGAGAAGTATTTGGGGCTGTTCAGACTACGGCGATAGTCACTGCCTGCCGGTGAGACAGTGCCTCTATCTGCAAACCGTGGTGCTTTGTTGAAGTAAACTTGCTCCGCAAATGGCTGGCTCGCGTACGCTTCATAGTTGCTGAATGTTTTTGGCCCCTCACCCCACATCCCTGAGCTGGAGCTAAATGGGTAGTTTTGTGGGGTAGTATTAGGGTTGTTTGGGGAATAAGAGGCACCTAAATGATTGTTAACCTGAGACAGTGTCGCTTGTTCAGTTTCGCGAGCGAGCCCAAACCCGGCAAGTTTTTCACTCAACTCGGCCTGGTCAAATCGTGAGCCGTTGACCTGGGCAGAGTAGGAGCCCGACGGCCCAGAGAAGGAAGGGCGCTGGGAATGGATCGAGCTGTTGGGTGTATGATGACCGATGGAACCAAACGGTGCATTGGCGTTTCCAAACGGTGTGCTTCCACCATTGAGACCGGATTCAGAAGCTCGCGAAGGAGGCATGCTAGCTTCCCGAGATGAGCTGTTTCCTAGGCTCAGATATCTCGATGAGAGATCTAGATCATAGCCGTCTGGTGAGCTGTATTGTCCGGAGTTTTCCTTGTCGTCGTTATATGCAAACGAAGGCTTCCGAACAAACTTGAAGGATCCAGAGGCAGGATCAAGACCGCTCTTTGGTTGAGACCTCGAGAAACTTGCTCCATGACCAATAGCGGGGCGGGACTGTGGATACTGATTTTGAATCTCCAAGAGGGTCTGTGGACTTGGGTTTGGTATAGTATTTCGCGTGTGAGAAGGAGATGTGCTACCACTATGCGACTGAAGCGTAGGGGAGGTGGTGTCTGGCGCATTCCATGGTCCACTTACGCGCGCAACCCATGGATCAGCCTCAGAGGATGCTGCTAAAGCACCGGAGCCGCTGGGTCCATTGAGAAAATCATCATCCCCGGCTGCTGTCTTCGTATCAGCAATTTGGGAAGTCTGATGGCCGTTTGCCGACTCACCACGAGACCGTGAAGCGTCTCTCTTCGCATTGGAGAATCCACTCCCAATTGCATTACTTCCCCAGATGCCACTCGACGGCTGCCACGAGCCCCCATTGCCAAAAGTCTGGCCTAATGTAGAGGATTGTGAAGAGTCGCTGTTATGTCGGCCAGGAGCGGCGCCAAATTCGGGAAATCGGTTTGACCGTGCCTTTCACCTCGTTAGCATGACAGGTTGGGAGTATGCTGGATTCTGGAGAACTCACAGAGTGTGCCATGGCGCCTGATGGTCTGTTGGTGGTTGCAGAAGCCATGTTGGGATCCTGCGGGTAAAAAAAATGACGGAGGGGTTGCAAGAATCAAACGAGGGGCTTAAATTAATCCGCAAGTGCTGGTGCTATCGACGACAGAGGACAGGAACCAAAGAATAGATCTATATGACTGCGTGCAACGCGAGTGTCAGCATGTACGGCATAAGGCTGATGTGCAAGGCCGCTTGTTCGGAGCTGAAGTTGGACTGACCGGCGCGGGTTGTCGTGGTGGTATGTAACGGGGGTCGAGTATGGCGGATAGCTCATTTACAAAGAGATGGAAGGTAGAGGATGCAGCTCAAGAGGAATCGAGCATCGAGGAAGGGAGGAGTCGGGCGGGAGGTGTTGCAAAGTATGGAGGTCGCACGCGACAACCGTTTGTCATATAGGCACCCGCAGAGCAAGGACGAGGCCAGCGAAGTATTTGGAGGTAATTTGATTTCCCCTTTGCGTCGGGACTTGAATCTCGTCGATCACGCCTCTCTACCTCATTCGGGATGAGTGGGAAGTTTGGGTTGAGTGGGAAATGCGCTTGGAAGACCTCCTTGCTTCCCAGGAGGAACGCAGGCTGGGCAGGGTCCGAATTCCCCACGAAACGAAGTGGTATGGTTGTTTCACAGCCCTCTGCAGATGCGGGCGCTCGAGAAGGGTCGATGGGTGAGGATCAATGGGGAACGCTGATGCTCATGGCGCGGGCGAGGGTGGTGGTGGTGGTGGTGGTGATGTAGGAGAAGAATTTCTGGTACGGAGGAGGAGGAGGGCTACTTCATCATGGTACAAGCACAAAAGTTGTGGTGGTTTGGGTTGGTGAGTGGCTGACTACGGGGGCCTTGGTGGGTTTCTGGCGGACTGACAGGGGTCCCTGATGGTCCAAGGGCATTTGCTGTGCTGGGTTTTTGGCTGGGCTGGTTGGCTGGCATGAGAGCAGCAGCAGAGGAGAGACGAGAGAAGGGAGAGCGCGCGACTGGTGTAGCTTAGCTGGCGCTCCTCTGACTTGGACTGATGACGGTGGAGCGTAGGAAGGTGGAGAGGGAGAAGGAGAGGGAGAGGAAGGGAGAGGGAGAGGGAGAGACAAAGGGAGAGGCAAAGGGAGAGGCAGAGGCAGAGGCAGAGGGAGAGGGAGAGGGAGAGGGAGAGGGAGAGGCAGAGGCAGAGGCAGAGGCAGAGGCAGAGGCAGAGCGACGTGAGAAGGGGCCAGCTCGCAGAAGGGAGGGAGCATTACTGGTCTTGTCATTCAGATTGCCAATTGCAATGCCACCCCCAGATCATGGTCGAGTCCATTTCCTGACTGTACTGTCTACACTGGGCCCTTGGGGTTCATTCAAGAGCGCCCCCAACTGAACCAGCACCACCTCCACCCGTCGGCGCATAACACAGTTCGAGCACTCTGACAGAAACACTCCAAGACGCCTGAAGCATCCAGCATGCTTGCGCATCGCTCCCCGTAAATGCAGCGCGCACCCAATGACGAGCGAGGAGACTTGACTTGCCTTGCCCCTGGATCACCCACTGCTCAGTCGCGAGCTAAGCCCTATGTTCTATAATTATCGCCCGCCGAGGAGCACGACAACGGAAGGACTCTGCTCCCTTTCTGGCTCTGAAGCCCGCGTCGGATCCAGTAGGTATCGTCAACATGGCATCTCGTCCCCTTCATCGCGGCGTTGGGGCATGGGGGAGTGGAATGTTGGCCCATCTTCGCCGAGTACACACAGCACAGGAGGCTACACTGCACCAACTCGCTGCCCCTGCACACTCCATCCATCAATTTTTGCGCATTCCTGTCCGAGTGACGCAGACTTTCGGCACTCACCTCACCTCAACTCAACCTGTGAGCTCGTCCCCCCTTCGAGGCCCTTTCGCGCGCCTTTTCCGCTTGAAACAATCTTTTCCCTGGACTTCACTTGATATGTTTCATATCCAGGGACGTGACAAACAGAACTGCCATCTGGACGCTGGTCGCCACCCGCCCCCATGATGATCCGCAGCTTGGACCTCCCTGGTGTTGAGGACGTCGTGGTGGTGATGGTGACGGTGGTGGTGGTGGTAGTGGTGTCTCCAGCCTGAGATGCCTCAGTTCCAACGCAGTCCTCGCTCTAGCGGGGTAAGTGAGCACCGCCATTACAAGACACTTCCACCTCTTCCGATTCTTCTCCTTCTTCTTCTCCTTCTTCTTCTTCTTCTTCTTCTTCTTCGCCTCCCTTCTCCTCCTCCTCTCGCTCGCCCATCTGAATCATCTCCTACCGGTCCCATTGAGGAAATCTTCCTTTCTCAGACAACAAACAATCTACGCTTCTCGAGGCTACGGATTCCCGCATGGGATGTTTTCAAGCACGCTGCACACAGATTGTCGTTCAACGCCGAGTGCCAATCGATGCTCGCTTTACAAATGGCGTCGTTGTACCGCAGAATTAGCTTGGCCATCTCGCCCGACTCTCGGCACCAAGGCGTTAAATTTGGGGAGCCTCACAACCCAAACTTGCTACGTGGAAGGAGGAGAGGGAGAGTCTTGAACAAGGTCAGGGAGCCTATTGGATCGATCATCTTGACGCAAGTCGCCTTCGTGCAGGTTCTGGCACTCAAGAAATGCTAGAACGAGATTCTCTGCTTATGACAGACAACTAACTCACTCATCGACCTCTGGATCTTGGTACCCCCAGACCGAGAATCTTGTCTTACTCTGGCCAGCGCCTCTTCCGTTCGGAGCAGCCGCAGCTTCTTCTGTAAATTGCCCCTGTGGAAGCCGGACTCTTGCTTCTTCCTGCGCGACGGAACACCTCTTGATTCAGATCAAGGAGACAACGACTATACTTGATATGACTGGTTTTCTAAGGGTGACATTTGGCATTTGACAACTGACAATTCTATCGAGCTAGCTCAGGTAATGGATCTCACTACTTTCAATCCCTGTCTCACCGCTATTTGCTTTGCAGAGAACAGCGTTGATCCGAGAAAGTTGTCGGATGCTCAGAAGACGCCCAGTTGAAGGGTTTCCAGATGTTGCCTCGCCTGGGGACACAACATCTGAAGTGTGCCTCAGACTTCTCTTTGACTTACCTAGGAAGGCTAGGAGATGGAAGATAACACCTGATTCTGCTGTGATGTCGTGCATTTGATGTTGCAGCCGTATTCATGCCTCCCGACAATCTGTGAGAGTCATTGGAGATCTAAATTCCCAGGTAATGGCATATCTTGTTCATGCTGCGCTGGCCAAGTTCTTGACCGATCTCGCAAGGGGCCCGAAGCAGATGAATGGTTCATCAAATCTTTGCAAAGGTTAGCCCCCGACCATTCTTTACCCCGTGCCGCGCTTGGTACCCAAATCCATCACATCCCGGAATAGCTTGAATCATCAGGATCGTCATGATCCAAACCACAATGAGGAAATTGATGCGAGCATAATGGCATGGAAATTCCATTGCACGAGACTTGCTTCTGGAACAATGTGTTTCCACTCCCTTCCCTGGCTCTTGTCTGCGACACCAAGCACCAAGACGTCCACTGCTGAGGTAGATGAGAGTCGGCGTGACAGAAACCGCAGCAGGGTGCACGTGATCACCAACCGTTTTGAGGAGGGCATTTCAAACCCGTCATCCAAACTGTCTCCCTGACCACATAGATGGCCTCATCCGAACTCCCATAGGCTCGGATTTTCCAGGGACCCAGAAGAGGACTTGAAGCAATGGAATCCTGGCAGCATCTGCCTCATGAGGGGCTACACGTTTCCGCCGGCCGGATCTTGGAACGTCGATGGGATCTGTTCTTTCATGCGACGGGGCTGTTTTCAGACCATCTCCGGAGCGACCTGGAGGAGATCATATCTCTGGTCCAGGAGAGCAGAAACGCATCTCTCGCTTTTGTTTGGAGGGGGGATGTTTTTGTCCAGTCCAGGCCAAGATCACGCGCGTGACCCGTCCCCTTCCTTGAAGAGAAACGGGAAGGGAGGCACGAACAGAGACGAACAGAGAAGGGAGGCACGAACAGAGAAGGGATGTCGGCAAAATGAGAGGGCAAGCGCTGCCCGGTGTACAGTAGGTACTGTAAGTACCAAGTACGATAACTTATTGTAGGTAGTTACTGTACTGTACGAGCAGCATAGCCTCGATGGCTGTATTCTTGATTCGGTCGCTGCTGCTGTGAATTATTGGCGTCGTTTCCTTCCATAACAACCGCCAATAATGGGTGATGGTTGGCAAGAGCGATGGGGCACTCATTTCCTTTCTTATCGGGAAGAGCCTAGTGGCCTGGGGGCGGTGGGCGGTGGGCTGTGATTGGCGTGCGCTGTTCTTTCCCCCAAATTAAACACATTCTCTGTACCTGCAGCAAGGGCGCTAACTCTCGCCTAAGCAGCCAGAAACAACTCCCTCCTCCCCCCTTCTCCGTCGACCTCGTCGTCGTTGTCGTTGTCGTCGACATCCTCCCTCCGTCTGCATCGTCCATCGTCCATCATCCATCGTCCTTGCCTCACGTCCGCCCTTCCCTCACGTCCGCCCTTCCCTCCTTTCCTTCGGGACCTTCACGTTCATTCCAACCGGCACCAGCACCGGCTTCACTCTCTCAGCCGTGCCACCTTCATTCTTTCCCACAATCACAGGACGACCACCACGACGACGACGACGACGCCTTCTTCGGACCTCGTCGTGAACTTTGGTCCATATCCCTTCTCCCCAAAACACACCCCCCTCCCCTCATACTTTGCCGAGCAATATCTGTTGATCAAGACTCCATCTACCTTCTGCCAAACTCCTTATTACCATGGCTTCGATTTCCAATCTTATTGCCCGTGGCAGCGCCCTTCTTCACGTCCGCGACGAACCAGCAAGCGCCCCAATGTCCTCCACCATGATCGATCTGCTTATCGCTCTGATGGTCCTCATCTTCGTCTCCCTCCTCTTGATCGGTGCCCTCTACTTCGTGCGCAGCCTTCGACGACGCCGCGCTATTGCACGCCAGCAACTCCCACTGCACAACGAGAAATCCGGCTCGAACCACCACCGCCGCCTGACAGTCTCGACTGCTCCATACGGCCGCGGCTCAAGCATCTACGTTTACGACGATAAGTCCTCTATCATGAGCAGCCCTCCCCAGTCCCCAGTTCTCAAGGCCCCAGACACTGTCCCAGAGATCCGCATCACCTTTCCAGACGAGCATGACGAGTCTGGCCGACGCATGAGTGGTCGTGTAGTGGTCGTCCGGGTTGGCGACACGGGCGTTGGCCTTGAGCCCTTGAACGAGGGAGAGCAATTACCTGCTTATGAAAAGGGGACCGGCGGCAGATTCCACTCCATCGACATGGAGCGAATTGGCGGGTTGCGAGAGAAGCCAAGCTGGTCATTATAAGCATCTCGTCCCCTCCAACACTCTCCCCAGTTCATTCTCTAGACCAATTGGCTGGTACCTGCACATAAATACACCGACCTCTAACTCGCTGTACATGACCTACTTTTCTTTCTTTCAGACGCCTCTACAACAACAACAACAACACCATTTGCTTGCTACCGAGGATTGGAGTCTTCTCTGGGTTGGGACTATGGATGATGGAACGTTGCTTACGTTCCGTACATTATGAAGCAAAGGACCTGCGCTAACCTGCTCGACTGGTATCTCTACCACCACTATTTCACATCTCGTCGAACTCTCGGAAGTCCGCCTGGCTCTGGAGGGATGGAGGGATGGAAGATATTATCTTACCTGATGTTCATTAGCGGGTGATGGGAGAACAGGAAAGACAAAGAGAGATACTTCGACACTGTACTTAATGTATTCTACGTAATTCCAGAATTTGTTTATGCATGAAATGTGTTGTGCGCTAGCTTTGATGTCATCTTGCATCGCCCTCCACCGCTGTCTTCATGCGGTTAATCTCAAGGTAGGAACAAAACTTGAAACTTGAAACACGCTGACTACTGGCTTCTCGCCTTGGAGAATCACAATCCTCATGTGTGCTCAGTGGGAGGCTCAAGGGAATAGCAAACCATCTCCTTCATCCAGGGGCAGCTAACCACCCTTAAAGGGGGTTCGCTAGAGATGGAGGGAAATTTGAAAACTTCAACATGTCCCAAACGGCAACTGTACCCTTTTCCTAAGAAAACCTTAATTCAATCTACTTGTAACAAAAACATCGCTCGGCCTCGTGCGTTTCATACTTTCATCGTTTTGTCTTGACAGCTGTAACATTTGTTTGAGTAAGACAGACTGGTCGGAGTAATATGCTAGACGTTAGTGCTGGCTAACTTATATGGAATACTTCAATATTGAGATGCCTCGTGTTGATTGATCTATGATACTAGCTAACTAGCTAAACGTCTCATACCCGACTGTCACCATGAATTCTTTGTCCATTCCCTTATGCATGAGAATGATGTCCACCAACGAGGAACTATCTATGAATCAAGCATCATGCTAAAGAGCCACCCCTTAGAAGTAAAGTCTAATAGCATGTCCACGAACGCAGAAAGCAAATATTACAAAGGTTTGGTGAAGTAAGAAAAGACGAGCAAATCATGGAAATCTACCCATTTTCTCTCCCAACCTCTGATAAAACCGTCAACGCCTAAACGTCCTAGGAAATGCAAATGTATGATGTTCGATTCGTGGTTCCGAAAATCGAAGGTTCGGGCGAGGAACCGATTGAGTCGACTAAGTCTCTACCAACGTCTGTTACCACCAAGTGGTGCAGAGTTGGAAGAGGTAAAACCTCCTACCAGCGACCTTTGTTAGTTCCATCAGCAGATGGAACAGGGGTGAAAGGGAGCAAATTTGACTCACCTCCTCGTCCACCACCTCTTCCTCCACGGAAGCCACCTCCACCATATCTTCCACCTCCGCCACCACCACCACCGTATCTAACCATCTCAGCGAGACGTGGGTCAATGTGTTGCTTTGCCTCCGTGAGAACCGAGACGAGATCACGAGCCTGCTTAGAATCTACAAGAGAGTGTCAGTAATTTTTCCATAATCAAATTGGGTAAGCATACTGTCAGTGGTGAAGAAAGTAATGGCAGTTCCCTTGGCACCAGCCCGGCCAGTACGACCAATACGATGAATATAATCCTCAGAATTGTTGGGATAATCATAATTCAACACGTGAGTAATGTTGCGTACATCTTCATTGAATGGTTAGCAAGAACAAAAGAAGTGTATAGCAACGTTCCAAGGCGGCTAGTGATGAAAGTGCATGGAATGCACCCAATACTCTCTCAGCATTTGACAGATACTGTCCATTGCGGGTTTATGCCAGGGTAGGTGATCCACACATCCAGGTCCTCTGGTTTGGGAGTCTTGGAGACAACTTGATCAAATCAAGAGATGCCAATTCTATTCTAGTACCAGGGTAAGTACTTTGAGTTCAGAATTACTAGTGAAGCACAATTCATGCTGCACCGCTGATCCAAGACACCCTATGAGAGAGAACCAAAAGACACGAAAGAACCCGGGCATGTTAACGCAAACTAGAAAGCGCCGTAGCGTTGAGAGTAGAGCACTAATATGTAGACGACTGGGCGTTGCTGTGCAGGGGGATGGGGATTTTATCATACCAATACCACGGGAAGCTACGTCGGTAGCAACCATGATGGGACTCTTGCCAGTCTTGAATTCGTTCAAAACCCAATCACGCTCATTCTGTTGCTTATCACCATGGATGGCTGTGAACAGTTAGTCAATGCCCAATATATCCTTGACGAAGACTCACAAAGTGCCGGCCATCCATCTTGTCTAAGGAAGCGTGTAATATCGTCAGCAACACGCTTAGTTCCTGTAAAGATCAAGATCTTGTTATCCTTATCCTCCATAATCTTCTCGAGATGCTTGGTCATCTTGTCACGCTTCTCAAACTCTGAAACAACCTCAACAACTTGAGTGATTCTATGGTTAGCAGAAAGCTCCAAGGAACCAATGTTGACCTGGATGAAGTCGTTCAAGTAATCAGAAGCGAGTGCACGAACTTCCTTTGGCCAAGTAGCAGACCACATACAGGTTTGACGATCAGGACGAATCTGGCCAAGAATCTTACGGATCTGAGGTTCGAAACCCATATCCAACATGCGATCGGCCTCATCAAGGACGAGGTAGGTCACACGGCGAAGGTTAGTCTTTCCAGATTCTAACATATCGATGAGACGGCCAGGTGTGGCAATGCAAACTTCAACACCCTTGGCGAGATCACGAATCTGTGTACCCTTGGGGACACCACCGTAAACACAGGTGTTTCGAATGCGGGATGATTTACCAAATTTAGTGATCTCTTGCTGAATTTGAACTGCTAACTCACGGGTGGGAGCCAAAACCAGAACAATCGGGCCATCTCCAGGGGCGAGAAGTGGTTGGGCATTAATGTGAACGATAGCTGGTAGGCAGTAGGTTAAAGTCTTACCAGATCCTGTCTCTGCGATACCAACAACGTCACGTCCGGAAAGCGCCATTGGCCAGCCTTGGGATTGAATAGCTGTAGGGGCTGGGAAACCTTGTGCCTTGACTTCGCTCATGACATAGGCAGGGAAACCTGCTTCATCAAAAGTCTCAACAGGTCGAGGGACCTCTCGTCCTTGAACAGAGATTCCATGTTGGTTTCGGAACTTGATAACATCGGCCTCAGAACGTCCACTTACGAGCGGATCCTCCTTGTAGAATGACTTCTCGAATTTAGGAAGGTTATTGAAGTCTATAGATATATCAGCTTTTGCTGTGGAATCATCTGTTTCAGTGACTTTACCCTGTTTTTGTAAGTTGGCTCCCAACTGTGACATTCGGTCCCCGCCTTGGCCATACCCTCCACCTCCGCCATATCCATTTCCTTGATAGCCACCATTACCACCATGGCCACCGGAATGTCCGTTGCCACCACCATACCCACTGTGAAATATCAGCATTTTGATACTTAAATGTATGAAAAGGGTCAAAATGAAGTGGCTTTGCGTGAGTGAATGATAGTTCGCCCTCAAAAGGCGATGTAATATCTTCACACAAAGCCGCGGAGTGCATAGAAATCCACGCAATAAAAACTAGACTTGGGGTGATTACCCTTGGTGGCCTCCGTTAGAAAAACCATTCTCTCCGCGGTCGCGGTTATATCCACCTCCCCTACCACCCCCTCCATATCCCCCGTTACCGAAGCTCATGTTGACTTTGTTTGATGCCGTTGGGCTATTGCCTCGCGATTGTTCAGGGAGGAATGCACGAGACTCGAAGGTTGCAGAGAAAGAATCTTAGAAAGCAGTGTACTAGAATCGCGCTTGAGACAGAGGCAAAGATGCGAGAAGGCGACTCTATGTAAATCGTTGACGAAGAGAAAGGTGTCGACGACGTTTGTTGATGATGGCAAAGGAGGGTTGCGATTGCGGAAATATCTTTTTTGGCAGGAATCGAAACGCTAACGCAAAGAAAATTTGGCGCTAAACTCTAACAGCCACTCACGTGATATCAAACACCCCTGGTTGTTGGCAACATTTCCGCAGACTTTTTCTACTGGTTACGAATAAGGCCAAAACCCTAGGCAATGCAATTCAGGTATTTCAATGTGACGTCTTGAAAATCAAAGTTCTAGTTGGCTAGTTTGTACATGGGTTCTTGCCACTACATCCCCTTCCCTATTTCGTCCTCGATGTCTCTCGTCAAAGTGGTTTGTGTGTGTAAAAACTGAGTATAAATTGAAGTAAAAGTCGGAGATGCTCAATAGCTATCATGGTAAAAATATCAGTTATCTCATCATAGACAAGAAATTTGCCAGCTTGGCCTTTCCATTCGAGTTCATATAAAACCCAACCAAAAATCAAACAAAACAATCATCAGCTCATACTTATCGTGCGTATCGGGTAGCTATGAAAGTAGGTTGGATGCGGATTCACCTTTTGGGATTGAAATGCCTCCGCGTACATGTTATCTCATGGGACAAGTTGATCAAACCAAGCGAAACATAACAGGTCTAGAGATGAATTTGAGATCACTGTTAGGAGAACCTCTTAGATCTCCAAACACCACCATTTCATTCTAATCCTATCTATTCACGTCTATCTTATACCAGTTCCCATATCCCAGAATCCTGTTTCCATCTTATAAGTTAGTCAAGTGGCCGAGGTCGCAGAGATCCTGAGTTACCTTAGTTCCATGGATGAAGATTTGGACGAGATTTTCAATCCGGGAAGGCGATTCATTGACCGCGTTTCTTTCGAGCAATTCTTTTATCTTGTTAGTTTTAGTAAAGAAAGGGGGCCTAGGAATCCTACGGGAGCCCACTCTCACTGCTTCTACATAATCTTCGGCCACATAGTTCTCGATCCACTCCCAGTAAATATTTCCCTCTCTTTTGGTTTTTGGGTCAGCATGAAGGCGTTTAGCAATCACGCCATATCCGATCAAGCAAGGTGCGAGGGCAACTTGGAGAGCAAACCAGTCTTGGGACTGTCCAATATCAAGAGCCCATCTTGTATACGCCGTGCAGGCTTAAAAACTAATTAGTTCTCTTCAGTGTTAAGACTCAGCTCAGTACCTTGGCTTTCTTCCGTGGATTCCATTTCTTCTTTTGTTATGCCAAACCCTTTACAGTATTCGATATGAAGCCCCATCTCGTGGCTAATGTGTGACACAATTTTAGTTGACTTTGATTTATTAGTTTTCAAGTTATCCGGGCGGGGTTTCCAGAACTACCGCTATATTGTCTTCTATAGTTTTAGCTTTGTACCCAGCCAGGGCATTCTCCCAAAAGTTAGTACATGATTTGGCAGAATGTATAGAAGGGGTTTGAAGAAAAGAAAAGTTGAGCTCCTAGGGTATGTCCTAAACAGGTACAAGCAATCCTAAAATAGCTCCTAAATTTCGACTTTCAAAGAAGAGAGCAAGTTGGTATGAAAGTTTGGCTTACAGCTCTTGCAAATTGTACCTGTAGATATTAGCACTTCTCGTTGTTGAAATAATCCGAGACCAACCAGGAATAAATAGTCCTGGATGAGATAGTATTTGAAAGCGTCGATAGATAAAGTACCATCCGCGAGACCGGCCACGAATTTATGCTCAGTATGATCTCTCCAAGGTTTCTGAACGTCTGGTCTTTCCAAAAGGTATTCAATGAAGTATCCCCTGAAGGTAATTAAGAACCACAATATGCTAAGTACGCGTTTGTCACTTACGGAGAAAACGGCAAGGCGTAAGTTGAGTGGAGATGGTTGATGGGACCATTTCCATGGCCCATGTTGATTGACATCTTTATCCCTACTTCAACATATTGACAGGAACGCTTCACAGCATTTATGATGTCGGAGCCGTTGGCGAGATGTGAAGCAATAGCAGCTAAAACTTTGAGAATTGCCCGCATTTACGCGTTTACGAAGACTACTTACATGCTAACGAGCATCCGGTTCCATGGGTATTTTTCGAATTCTGATACGCAGTCGTGATTTGAGTTATTCTTCCGTCTCCATAAAGTATATTAACTATGAAATCTCGCTCTTCAATAGCCTTGGCTGCACTCCCATCCTTTTTGAATGGAAGATGCCCTCCTTTGACAAGCACATACTTTGGCCCAAGCGATTGAACAGCCTTGGCTACCTCGATTAGATCACCAATGCTTTGAGGACCATGGACCGGTTCTCCAGCATCAGACAAAAGGCTCAAAGCTTCGGGAACATTTGGCGTTAATATTGTGGCATATGGAATGAGATGCTCTCGAAGCTGACGAACAGCTTCATTTGGTAGTAATTGAGAGCCGCTTGTTGATATCATCACCTAGGGATGTCAGATCTAACATCTTTGACAAATAACCCAAAGCATACAGGATCTACAACAATAGTCTTTAAGTTATATTTAATAATAGACTCTTCCACGACTTTTATCGTGTCTACCGAAGCGAGCATACCTTTGTAAGGTTAGTATTAGAGGACGAGCTCAAGGTAAGAAAATGCGTTGGAAAAGTGCTCGCAAGAGAATACCCGTCTTGACAACATCCACATCAATGTCAGTGAGGGAAGCATCGATCATTTTGCGAACAAATTCCGGAGGAGTGTAATGAATGTCGTTGACACCAAGAGTATTTTGTGCAGTGAGCGCAGTACAGGCCGTTAGGGAATAGCAGCCATGTGCAGCCAGCACTCTCTGATCAGCTTCGAGGCCTCTGCTTCGAGGTCAATTGTGTTCTTTACAGCGGTTCTGAAAAGCCTCACGCTCCTCCAGAGCTATCAGAGCCGGCAACTAGGCATGAATTAGCATAAACTGGTTTCCACAGCCGATAACGAGTTCCTTCGAGATTTCTTGCCGTCGACAAACTCACTAACAAGAACTCGTCCAGGAGCCATTGTCGTCTTCAAGAACTAAAGGATGGGTGGGCTCTAAAGAGTAAGGCAAGCGGAGAGATTCCGGACACATCTTTAAGTTGGTTAGTAAGCGATGTTGGTGGCATCTCGGGCCCGAGCTTCCAGCCCGAGTCCCGCACTCGTTGAATGCTTACATAGACGGACGCCCGAACCTTCAGACGTTGTTGTTGGCTTGTAGCGACATGCACCTATTTTCCATAGCGGCTGTTTAATTTAGAGCCCGCCTTGAAGTATAAAAGTGAAGTGAATCTCTTCCTTTGATATCTTTTTCTTGTATTCCTCATCCCTTACTCATTCATCGCTCATCCCGACGCCAACCCTGCTTCACTTCCACCACTTACCACAACACCATGGTCAGTATTAAAGACGTCCGCGCCTCAAATGAGGCACTTAAGCACTCCCAGACCTCGGGCTTGGTAGCTGTATTCGTTGGTGCTACATCAGGCATCGGCATGGGCACTTTGAAACAGTTTGCCAAAACCGCTCCCAGTCCCAAGATATATGTGATAGGGAGATCTCAGCGCTCTGCTGCTCCTCTCCTGGATGAGATCAAGGCCTCAAACTCCGAAGCAAAGATTGAATTCATTGAATCTGAAGTCTCCCTAATGAAGAATATTGATCTGGCATGCGATCAAATCAAGTCCAAGGAGAAGAAAGTTGATGTTTTGTTTACATCACCCGGTTATTTGGCCATGGGAGGTCGGCTTGGTGAGCTATAACTCCCTTGAGATCATTACAAAACTAATGAAGTTTCTAGAGTCTACAGAAGGAATTGATATTCCCCACGCTCTTCGGTACTACACCAGACTTCGCTTCTTTTACTCTCTCCTTCCGCTCCTCTTGGCTTCTGATAATCCCCGCATGATTTCTATCCTTGCTGGAGGCAAAGAATCAGCACTTGATCTTACCGACCTCGAAGTGAAGAAAGATTTCACGTTCATCAAGGCAGCGGGAAACGGCACCACGCAGACTACTCTTGCTTTTGAGGAGCTAGCCAAGAGTTATCCGAGCATTGCTTTCATCCACAAGTACCCTGGTTTTGTTAATTCCGGTGTTCTGGATCGATTGATGGGTACAGCAAAAGGGATCTATGCCGTTCCAGCTAGCATTGTCAGATGGCTGATCTTGCCTATTGCAAATTGGTTCAGCATGTCGGTCGACGAGGCTGGTGAGAGGGGGCTCTTTTTGGCGACAAGCGCTAGGTTTCCGCCGGCGCAGCCGAAGACGATATACACTGGACAACCTTTACCCGAAGGTGTGGAGGTTGCAAACAGCTCTATTGTTGTGGATGGAAAAGGGAATGGGGTGTACCGACTTGGTGCTCTTGATGACAGTGAGGATGACACCCCAGCTCTTATCTCTCATCGGGCGGAGGATGCAGGCAAGAAAGTTTGGGAAGAAACTCAAGCGGTCTGGGATAGAGCGTTGAGTAGATCGATTTAATCCATGACAGCCCTCAAGACGACAAAATCGTAATGTTAACTGAGTGCTTAGTCTAGAAATTCTTTAAAATTCGAAATGCTGGGACTCGGGAAAGTGTAACTTTAGCATTAATAAACTCGCATTTCATATCTATATCACTCGAGAATCATGAGAAGAAGAAGAAGGAGAAGAAGAAGAAGAAGAAGAAGAAGGGAGGGTCCACCGTCTGTGACTTCTTGAAATTTGTGTCTCCGAAATTTGCTATGAAGGTCGATGTTATCGTGAAACATTTTCTAAGGAGGTCCTTTAGCAATGAACCATAAATTCTTCAAGTTTGCCTCTATATATATATATATTTGATATGGATTTGTTTTTTAACTTGAAACATTACACGGCCATTTGATAATGGGCAGGAATTAATGCAACACTAGCTTCTTTCAATGATCGCTAAGTCAAGCTGAATAGCAGAAGGGATGGATTTAGTTCGGTGCTGTTTCTCTGGCCCCGCCAAGCTTATCAAACATGCATTGGAATCTAGCTTGCTAGAAATCTTCAATAGAACAAATACAACACTTCAATATTATAAACAAGTGTGCTAGTAAGGATCTAGTCGAGGACGAGATGTATGAGAGTACGGAGAATACAGAGTAGGACCGCCCGATATAATGCATATCACATTCCACGAAGTAAAATAAAAAAAACTAATAACTTTTGTGGTATTTCCCTCCATATAACTCCATCAGCCCAAAAACAATTTTACGCCCATCTCGAAAAATCGAGGCTATCGGCAATACTCTCTTCGCCTATCCCTAGACCCACTTCCGTCTCAGCGGTGGAAAGGATCGATGAACGTTGTGAGTTTGGCTCATTTACATTTGTCAAGAAGTTCGCCACACTTGCGCGTCGTAAACTATTCAAGCTATCCCTTACGTTGACCTGAGATCGTGATTCTGTGAGGCCATTTGAGGTGTTGGGAGGTGATATAGGTGTTGAAGCCACACTCTTAGGTGTGTACCTATCGCGAATTTTATTAATTTCCCGGAGTCGGTTTCTCCATGAAGAGATATGCTCCCCTCCTTCTCTATTTGCCCAGACAAGAGAGAAAACAGATGCATTGAGTGCCAGTAAGCGGATAAAGCCAGGCAATGTGGACAAGCTCATAATCTTGGTTTCTGCAGCCGGTGAGATCTCCGGGAACCCAGGTTTACTCATAACCTGAACTTTATAGAAAGCGGTGCTTGCAAAGACGTGAGATCTGACTCGTTTTGCAACAAATGACGCTCTGGATTCTGGCGTGATGACGATGTTCACATAATTAAACTCGGAAGGAAAAGTATCGAATCTAAACGGCAGTCCAGAGTTATTGAAGATGATGTTGACAAAATCATTCCCAATATGTTTCTTCTTGTTAATACATCGGGGATCATGTTCCAGATTTGTGGGCATTTGTGTTGTGACATGAAATACTATTTCTGTTACTCGGTCTCGCCAACAGAATGTGTATTCACCATCGGCGTCCCCTGACCTATCCAGGCCTTGTGTATTAAAGGTAGCATTTTTGAGTTTGGTAAGAGTGCCTAATCCCGATAGGAACTCTGTATAATCGCTACTACCTTGAATATTTGACAGAATCTCGACCTCATTGGTTTGATGCTCTCCAACATATATCACACCAACTTTGTGGCCGTCAACTGTGAAGCTGCGATTGAAGTTGCCGATGGCCCGTTTCATATAATCGTCATCGGGAAGTGGGATCGGACGCATAGCCTCACCCGCCTGAGGAATCGAGGCACTCAACTGAAGGAGCAGGTGGCTTGGCAGCTTGGCATTCTTATTTGAGTGACGGGTGTCTTTTATGATATCAGTAGATCCTTGGATCTGGTGAGGAGGGGGGCGTATGAATTTCTCTTGGATGATATAACATGAGGTTCCGGATGGTTGCCGCTTGGTAATCTGAGCCCAGTCGCCACGCGTTGCTTGCTGGATAGTGACTAGACTATTTCCAACGATCCATCTTCTCTTCTGAATCTCTCCAAACGCCTCCTCGGTGAATGAAGGGTCGCCGGCAGATTCATCGACGTCGGCGTAAGCTACCCGTTGCATAAAATCAAGCGTAACTTGAGCTTGCTCGTCGATATTTTCTTTACCGTTGTTATCAGTTGAGATTAAGTTTCGAGTGATCCAACTGACTTGCCCAGCTCGGTCTGGTAACTTTAGAGAGAGGAACCAAAATATAATAACGTGGTAGGCTAGAGCGTAAACATATTGTGGGAGATCGTCCGATGTGTTGGGTTGAAAGTTACTCTCAGCAGCGTTGTCTATCAGAGAACGAGATGTATCAACAGAGTTCCCGGGGGGCCTTCCTTGGGTGCTATTGCGGGGATTGTCTTTGCTTTGCTGATCTCGAACGTATTGGAGGTAACGGAAGCAGACTGCAAAGACAATTCGAAATTCGTCTTCACGAAAATTCACATATAAACTTGGAAGTCTGGCTAAGCATGCCAAAAACTCAAGAATATGGATCGCGACATGACTCTGAGTGATGATTTGAGACATTTTAGTCAGGATGGTCACCAAAGCTTTGCTGGTGGATGCAGGTAACTCGTGACAACATATCGAAAGTGCATGAATACAACATTTTGAAGTACGCTCTCCCACGCCTTGAAGGAAACAACGAACGATCTCGTCTTCGTCTGCTTTCGAGAAGTATTGATGGTAGCTCATAAGCATAGTTAGGATCTGGAAGAAACATATTGCAATGTCGGCCTTCCGAAGTCCGGACGACATTGGTGGTTCTTGAAAGCTGTTGTTCTTGATCTGATCGCATATCACTTCTCTTATTATTCTGATCTGAGGAATGGCTGATTTGAAAAGTGCCTGGTTTGTCAACTGGGAAGATAGATGAACAAGTATGTAGCTATATACTTCCCACTCGCAGCCATTCTGAATCAACCCTGTGACAGTCTCAAGATAGTGGGCAACATTAAGACTGGCTATGGTTCCTTTGGTCAAAATGGACGGCGTTCCAAGTATACTACTTGCAACGCTGATATTTTCACCATCTTGATCTTCCATTTGGCTGTTACTGTCCACTTCAGATCCCGAGCTAGTAATAGGAGACGGCAAGATTGAAACTAGAATGGAACTGGCCTTGCCCGAGGCAGGTTGAGGCAACGCGATCAGGTCAGGCTCCATCCACATCTGATGATTTCTTTGGAGAGTTCTTGAGACACCAGTAGAAGTACGGACAGGCTGTTTGATTTGGGGATGGCCATGGCCGAATGAGGTGCTCCTCGACATCCGAGCTGAACTTGAATCTTCTGCGCGAGATAATCGGTGCTGAGTAGCGGCTTCGTCAGCTGCTTGTTTTCTTGCAAGAGAACTTGGTGTACGGTAGAGCGTAGCTGCTAGACTTTCCGATTCAGTAAAGCTTGTCAAGAATATTCTGTCAGCCCAATCCGCTCTCAATCGGCAAAGCATCTTCAGCGCGGATAATCGGGCATCGGTCTCACATTCGTGTGAATTTGCAATCCAGAGTAGCTCCTCGAAAATTCTCAAAGATTTCGAGCATGATACATCCATAGCTCTCATGAAAATTTGAACCAAACCTTTCGTAACAACGTTCGAGGGAGTTTGGGCAAAGTTGCTGGGAGAGACTATAGACGTTGGTCGGCTTGGAAATATGAAGCCCTGTCTAGAAACAGGAGGTGACCCTAGAGGAGATTGCCGATCGCTCATAAGACTAGCACGAATAGCATCAACCACATATTCAAAAAGATTTGTGTCTCGTGTATCGCTAACGCTTACGGCGAATGCAATGACTTCTTGTAAGATGGAGGTATCTTTTTCGTCACCGATATCGTCAAGAATAGCAGTGACAAAAATCTCGATAGTCTCCGGATCTTCATGCTCTTCCATCATACCAATAACCGCATATACATCAGTGATGGCTTTCAATGCATGCAAGCGAATGTGGGTTGGCTGATTCCGATCCAAGAAAAATGCACCCAGAATAACCTTGGCATTCCTCTTCCACTCTAAGTCCGACGGATAGCAACATCGATACTCCATATAATAGTCAATGACAAGCTTGGCACAAGACTCCGGAAGGTGCTGATGTATTTTAACAAAGAGTTTGATGCAGTCGTCTCTCTGAAAGAAATCCTTGCCAGAAAATCTAATTATAAGAGCTTCGATTCGAAGAATAAGCTGGTGCAGAGTTGCCGCGATATTTGTTGCCATATTATTTTCGCCAGTTTCTTCCTTGCCTATTGAACTCCTAGCATGCCGAGTAACGATGGAACGACCATCCGAGGTCTCAAGAGCCCGTTGGGAACATTTTGTGATAACTTCAAATAAAACGGACCAGTCTTCTTCAATCACATTATCTTTGATTTTGCCATCATCGTCGCTGCCGAAGAGAGAATACACCAAGTGTAAAAGATCGTTCTCAACTTTGGTATGCTCAATATTCCCAACTTTTGTCAGAGCGCTAGTGAGGAGAGTGAACGGTACAAGAGGATATCCATCTTGGCCATCTTTTGAAAATAGCTTCTCCAAAACTGACAGAGCTCCACGGATCTCACGGAGAATTTGTTTCCCATTAGGCCCATCAACTGGAGGCTCACGTAGGATGTTTAACAGAATTCTGACAGTAGTTTCTCCATTATGAGACCTGCAAAGGTTGCTAATCGACCGCCATGCTTCCGGTTGCACAGCATCCACAAGGCAATGAATAGAACAGAGCACCTTGATGCAATCGAGAAGTTTCAGACTCGGAATATCACCATATGTAACAATCGCATCGATGACATTGATGCAAGAACGCAGATCTCCAGCTAGTGGTGTATTGGTGCAGATGTAGATTACTACATCGATGAGGTCACCAGTCGTCTCCTCGCTCGAGACTTTGAAATTGAATTTTATCACATCCACGATGAAGGCAAACAAAAGGGCGAGATTGGTCTCTTCTCCAAGTGGCGATTTGCCTTTGGGCCTGTTGTGTCGTCCTGCATTCTTTCTAGCGGCTGCAGTCACTGCAAAGTTTTCCTTCAACCACGAAGTCAATAAGGGGAGTGTTTCATAATGAAATCCTGCTAAATCCTTCCCATGCTTTGCCAATTCTACCAATGACGCAAGCTGCAAGTGAAAGTCCTCGGGATTGGCTGGAGCTGTAAGAACACGAAAATATGCTAAACGTTCTGGATCGGTTGAAGTTGCTTGCTGGACGCACGCCGTCAAAAGTTCCCAACCTTTGATTCTGGCTTGTCTCGGGTTCGTAGAATCAATCAGGTCCTTCCCTTGCCTGAAGATATTGGTTACTCCACTGAGAGGATAGTCCTGCACAGCCACTCGCAGAGATTCTGCTGCTGCGAGTCTATCTACCAGGTCATTTCCTGCCTTTAGTCTCTCGTAAAGGAGCTCATAGCTTGGTAGACCACCATAAATCGTGGGTTGTTCGTTACTGGGTGCAGTTAATTGTTGAGAGATGGAAGTTGAGGATTGAGCATTCGGACTCTTCGTAGATCTATTTCCAGTCAAGGACTTAAAGACACTAGCAAATCCACTGGTGGTCTTGGATTCCGGAGTGGCTACGTCCCCTGCGGATGGAGACATAGAAACTCGACGAGGTGGATCCAAGCCAGTTGGCAACTCTGTCTCCCGTAGAAGCAGCCGGTCAGTCAATCGATCTTCATCAGAGCTGGCGTGCTGTTGGAGTAAGGACGAAAGAGTTTGAAGAAGAAAGTGTGGGGGTTGCATTTCGACCAAATCTTTCTCTGCGAAAGGATTGTCGTTCTACTGACGACATAATGATGCCTCGTAAATGGTATGGTGTTGTTGCAGAGGAGAGGGTTTTCAACTTACGAGGGATTCAGTACTCGCATGGAGTGTGTTGAGGGAACCACCGGCGTTGGGCGTAGTCATAGGCTTCGTAGTGGGTTGTCTTATCTTCTCGAGATGGGAGAGAACGCCAGATTGTTAAATATGTCTTAGTTCCATGAATGCAGGCGCGATATTAAAAAGTACAAAGACCTGATCCATCCGGAGGAGCGGTTAGTGAGGAGAGAGCGACATGGCAGAGAAGAGAGTAGAAATACAAGAGGAAGAGAAGGACAAAGTTGAAGTTCCCGGATAGAGGAAGAGTTGCAGGACAGAGCAGGGAAAGTCGGTCATGCGCAGAGCGGCCGAACCCCCCACATCTAGTCGTCATCTAATTGGTCAGTCTGTCCCTCTTGGATTTCGCTCTCAGCCTTGCTGCTTCAAACGATTTGTTGACATTCATTCTGTGATCACAATATTCACATCACAACCTAATATTGTATCGGGCAACATGGCTTCAGATCTGCAGACCGTTGCGCAGCTTCTTCAGGCTACTCTTGATCCACGACAACACAAAGAAGGTAGATTCCCTCTCGATAACAGCCTCTTGTTTATATTATTGATTAACATGAACAACAGCGGAGATTGCTCTCAAGGCGGAGGAGACGAAACCTGGATTCTCCCTTCTGTTGCTCAACATCGTCGCCTCCGATGCACTTCCACTTAACACAAGACTCTCAGGAGCTTTATGCTTCAAGAATTTTATCAAATTCAACTGGGTGGTGGGTTGCGAAGGCCTTCACATTATGAATATCTGCTCACAAAATCAATCAGGACGAAGAGGGGAACCACAAGCTTCCTGTCAATGAAGTTTTAACTATTAAGAAGGAACTGATTGGCTTGATGATCTCGGTCCCAGCTAGTATACAGGCACAACTCGGCGAAACCATCAGCGTAATCGCAGATTCGGATTTCTGGCAACGCTGGGATACCTTGGTTGATGACCTGGTCTCGCGCCTCTCGCCAGACGACCCAAAAGCCAATATTGGGGTATTAGAAGTTGCACATTCTATATTCAAGAGATGGAGACCGCTCTTCGCATCTGATGGTCTATATACCGAAATCAACCATGTTCTTTCCAAGTTCGGCCAGCCATTCGTTCAGCTCCTCGCAAGTACTGATCAACAAATTGAAGCAAACAGTGGCAACAAAGGTGCACTCAAGCAATATATTGAGGTTATGAATTTGCTGGTTAAGCTATTCTATGATCTCTCGTCGCAGGATCTGCCACCGATTTTCGAAGACAACCTCGCAGACGTAACATCACTTTTACATAAATATCTCACGTATGAAAATCCTCTCTTAGCTACAGATGATGATTCGGAATCTGGACCGCTGGAGTATGTCAAGGCAGGAATATGCGAGGTTATGACGCTATACATGCAAAAATATGAAGATGCGTTCGGAGAATTATGTGGACCGTTCATTACGAGTGCGTGGACTCTTCTGACGACGATTGGCCCTGAGATAAAGTTCGATATACTCGTCAGCAAGGCTTTGCAATTCCTGACTGCCATTGCAAGTACTGCCAAGCATGCCCAAAATTTTGAGAATGAGGAAACCCTAAGCCAGGTTGTTGAAAAAGTCATCCTTCAAAATGTCACCCTGCGCGAATCCGACATTGAACAGTTTGAGGATGAACCAATCGAGTTCATTCGGAGAGACTTGGAAGGATCTGATGCAGATACAAGGAGGAGAGCGGCAACTGATTTCTTGCGGAAACTGCTTGAAAGATTCGAAGAGCGTGTCACAAGTGTTGTCGGACGCTACATTACCCACTATCTTGATTTATTCAATAAAAATCCGAGCGGCGAATGGAAATCAAAAGATACTGCGGTATATTTGTTTTCTTCGATCGCAGCAAAGACTGTGGTGACGGCTACTCACGGTGTCAAGACTACAAACCCTCTGGTTAATATTGTAGAATTCTTCCAGAACAATATCGCAAACGATCTTGTCGCGGATACTGGAGTGGAGCCAATCTTGAAAGTCGATGCCATCAAATTTCTCTATACTTTTCGAAGTCAACTCACCAAGGCACAATGGAGCGCAGCTTTCCCACCCCTCGTGAAGAATCTAGCGTCATCAAATTATGTCGTCTACACCTACGCTTCTATTGCTGTTGAGAGGGTTCTGTTCCTCACGAATGATTCCGGACAGCATATTTTTGGTAAGGAGGAAGTTGCTCCGTTTTCAAAGGATCTTCTAGAACACTTATTTCAGCTGATTGAGAAGGATGGCGCACCAGAGAAAGTTCAAGAGAATGAATTTCTCATGCGATGTGTTATGAGGGTATTGATTGTCATCAAAGATGGCATGTTACCCATCTCTAATATGATTCTGGCGCACCTCATCCAGATCACTCAAATAATCAGCAAGAATCCCAGCAACCCACGCTTTTACTACTATCACTTCGAGGCAGTGGGGGCTCTGGTCCGATACTGCGCCCCAGTACAACCAGAGAAACTCGAAAATGAACTATATGCGCCGTTTGCAGGAGTCTTGCAGAATGATGTTCAAGGTAAGCTGGCTCAAAATCCTCGTTTCTCAACTTTGGTCTGACCGAGAGCTAGAATTCACGCCATATGTCTTTCAGCTATTTGCTGCTCTACTTGAAGCTCGTCCACATGGACCTCTCACTGAATATTATAAAGCTCTCATTAGCCCAGTTCTGACGCCAGTGTTGTGGGAGTCAAAGGGCAATGTACCAGCTTTATCTCGACTGCTATCATCCCTTATACCAAGAGCTGCGCCTGAAATTGTGGCGAATAATCAAGTTGAGCCGATCTTAGGAATTTTTCAAAAGCTTATGGCAGGTAAAGTAAAGACAGAGCTTTACGCATTTGATATCCTCGAAGCTGTGATTACTTCTTGCGATGTGTTAGTATGACTCATAAGTCTGTGTGCAAAATGTGCTGATATCAGTCAGGTCTGCTTTTCAGCAATACTTCCCTACTATTCTCACCCTAGTCTTCACTCGACTTAATAATAACCCGCCAGAGAAGTTTAAGCAACGGTTCGTCCGCTTTTACCACCTCGTCTCTTCTCGCGACCAGTCTGGGCTTGGCGCAGATTTTTTCATTCAGAATTGCGACGCTGTCCAAGAAAATATCTATGGCCCGATTTACCTAACCATCATTCTACCTACAACTCAACAGCTTACGCGCCCTCTAGATCGGAAGCTTGCGGTCGTATCTCTCACCAAAACCATGATGGATTCACAGAGCTTCGCCGTGAAATATGCCAAAGGATGGTCTAAGACATGTGAAGCATTACTCAAGCTTTTAGAAAATCCTCCTGTGCCAGTGCATGGTGATGATGTGATAGTCGAAGTAGATGTTGATGATCTCAGCTTTGGTGTTGGATTTACGCCTTTGAATACATGTAAAAAGGTTCCTAAGGATGAATGGCCAGAAGTGACAGATGTTAAACCTTGGGTGGGATCGTATCTCAAGGCTGCTGATGCTCGACACGGAGGTGGAATAGCAAATTTTGTTAATGAGCGGCTGCCCGAGGAAGCAAAGGCGATATTGGTCTCATATATGAGATGAAGATGTTATGGATATGTGGTGAGGGTTAACAGACGACGCTTTGGCGAAAAAAAAGTTTGATTGTGTACAATTCCCCTATGCTAGATGAGATGATTCCGTCAATCTATGGCTCACTGCCAAAAACGTTTTAATTGTCGCGCGTCAACATCGATGCTCGAAACGATTATAAAGAGGTAAATTTCAACACTCCAACTCGGACCATGAACCTATATTCTTTAAATCCTATATTCGCTTGCTTTTAAATTATTTGGGGATACGACTCCGAAGGGCTTGTGATGAATGCACCCTTGACCAGAATTACAAAGCCGCACATAGATTGATCCGGTCCGAGCATAGGACCTCATTATTTTTGATGCCGACGCCTTAAGGACAACCATCGCAGCGCCTTTATTCTTCGAATCCTTAGACATGACCACTCGGGGGGTTTCCAGTAAATGCTCGCAGATTGCGGGTCATATGCAAACGTCTGCAGTACGGGCATTTCTTCAACAAGGACACCAAAGATACCACCATACAACCCCACCCCAAGTTCTCGACTTCCTGGCGCCAAGGGTCGCACTTTCAAATTACAGCCAGCAGTGGACAGGCATCTCTAAACCGTCCCAAAGATTATTTGTGCAAACTCAGGGCTTTAAGTCATCCTCAAGGGCGTCTCAAATCATCAACCCGCGGAAAGATGATGATGGCATTGTTATGAGTGTAAAGCTTACTCCGAGAGCTTCTAATGTATGTTAGCCTCTCTTTCGAATTCCAAGAGTGCTAACAGAGCATGATAGCGTCTCAAACACATTATGGCAAAGGACTCGAACCCAAATCTAGCCTTGCGAGTTACTGTCACCTCCGGTGGATGCCACGGCCTGCAGTACCTCCTCTCCACTGTCACCTTACCACCACTTGGGGAAGGAATGTCTTTATCACCAGCTTCTAGCGGCGAAGGGAAGGAAACGACCTTGGATGAGGAAGATACCGTGTTTGTAGAAGATGGAGCTAGAGTAGTGATCGATGGGCCTAGCTTGGAGGTGTTGAAAGGGAGCAAGATAGACTACACGATGGAGTTAATCGGCAGCCAATTCACGGTTGATAATCCCAAGGCGACCTCGAGTTGTGGTTGTGGGACCAGTTTTGATATTCAGTTATGAAAGGGGATAATTTAGTGCCATGCCACGGTGTGACGAAAATTAGTGCATGATGGTTAACTGCTCTTCCAATCGTAGAGATGCTTGCGGCTCTAAGTGAACAAAAATCACACTCGAGCCTTTATCCGTGACTTATAACACTTGAGTTAATTCACGCTCTAGGCCAAAAATATATTGTAAAGCAGCGTTCTTGAAGAAATCAAATAGGAAATGCCTACTCTTATCGATCCTTATCATACCTAGGTAGCATCTAAGAGAATCCATAGTCTAAGCTTGATGGCATAGGAAAAACTCGCTTGGGTCAATCAGGGACTTATAATCGAGCAGCTCAAATGTTGACGAGGCATTAATGTAAGGAAATAGTCACAGATGAATCACACGGGAGAGAGCTTATGAATTTATCTGCCATGAGATATCATTCCTTTTGTACGATGCGCCGTGGCAAATGCAAGCCCAAAGTCGCAGTATCATCCAGCATATCAGGCATCTAACAAAGAAGACAATCGACCTTAGTTCATGGATCTAACCAAAGCATTGATCTTGTCTTCCCGGTTACCAAGATCACCACCTTCAACAAAATGCTTGAATTTCCGGGATCTAAAGCCACCAGTGGGGTTGCTGAGCTTAAATGGCCACAAAAAATTGGCAGCTTGCTTGAAGTTAGGTCCAACAGTGAAGATTTCGTGGATCAGATCCTCAATACAGACAATGCCTTGCTTGCCAAGGTTCTCTTCGATGATGGAGTTGTCGGTCAATGGAATGCGTTGTTTGTTGACCTTTCCGTATCCACGCTTATAGATAAGCTCACGGACAGTCTTCAGGTTGGGATATCCGTATGCAATCCATGGCTCGACAACCTTGAGCATCTCAAGGGTGGCCTTTGTCATACGAACAAAAACACCGTTGTTGATCTGGAGAAGTCGAAGGAGTTGGAGGATCTTGCGGGGTTTGGGGGCAATCTTGTTGATACTGGTGATTGTTCAGCAATAAGTTTTCCCAAGGCAAACATACACCTTACCCCTTAATACGAACAACGAAGACCAACTTGTCCTCGGAAGGAATGTAGAAGTTACCATCTTGCTTCGCAAGACGGGACAGACGAATCTTCTCGCTCTCTTGGTCCCGATACTCCTTCACATATTTTTCGGCACGCTTGAAGATAACACCACGCTTCTCCTTTTGGACCTAGATGAGTCCAGTTAGCTATGAAATGATTTTTGACTCGAAACGTCCAAGTGGCACAACCGGTGACAATTCAGACCCGAAAGATGGTTAATTGGCGACAGCATCGACACTGTAGCATCTAGTCGCGAAATGGTGTTATGCATCATAAAAGTCCTCAGATGCCACTTGAAATGAATAGGATCTATATGTACCTTCTTTTTCTTCTCAAGCTCAGCGGAGCGCTCCTCTCGAGCCTTCTCCTGGGACTTGCGCTTCTTCAGCAAGGTCTCCGGAATGAGGATCTCATCTGCGGTTGGGACGCTTCTGCTTCAGGTTAGTCTTTGTCCGGCATACATATGTATGAGGTAGAGCGCCAAGTGGGAATTGCAACTATAGCGTAGCATTCTCGCAGTGGCTAACTCGAAGGTATGATTTTAATCAGTGAGGAGTTCAAGAGTTATCATTCCTATCCATTAAAGATGGAAACAATAGCATCAGTTGAACTCAAATCTCATCCGACAAGACCTTAGACAAAGTCCAAGAAGTTTGCACAGCATTTAAAGCAATATGTTCGCGGTGCGCCTATGATGGCAAGACGCTACTTGATTGCGTGCGGCAATGCATTTAAAGGAGAAGGATTCTTCAACCTCAAAACCCAGCATTACATCTCTCAAAACACAAGACTTTGTAGACCTGGGAATTGAGGGAGTAATGCAGGACAAATCGAGCTGGTCGCCATGCATTGGTCACTCTGGAGCTGACTTTCAATGCAGTGGTGCTCCAGCGAGAGGACAACCAACTATATCTGAGTCCAGCACTTCCATTCAGAATTTCGAGGACTTGAGGGGTTCATACGTCTTTGCGACTTGCTCCTTGGAGGCACTACCGGTTTTCTTCTGGGCGGGCATTTCGGCGTGGTTGAAAGATGGTGGAGGAGTCGTTGATCGAAAAAGTTCGGGTCAAGTTGAAAATATTGTGCGAATATTCGCTTAAATTGAAGCTAGAGCGAATCAGGCTTTATCACGTGGCTATCGACAATGACAGCGACAAGAGATTTGAAGCATTTCATTTAGAGAACAAGCCCAAGGAATCCAGAAATGGCTATAGTGTATGCTCTTGGCTCAAATGGATCTGGCCAACTCGGTATCGGTCATAAAGAAGACGTCTCGGTACCTAAAGAAGTCATCTTCCAGGGTCAGACTCCTAACAGTATTGCTCAAGTTAAAGCTGGAGGGAACCACACTTTACTTCTCTCCTCTGGCACTTTATATTCTTCGGGAGACCATAGTACGGGAGCCTGTGGTCTATATGAAGCGGAACTATCGGATTCCTCCTTCCACCAAGTTCGGCTTGCTGATGAAGACTCTCCTCTTAACACTGCACCTATCGTCTTCTGCGCCGCTACTTGGGAAGCTTCCATAGTCGTTTTACAAGATGAGTCTGGCCGTGCTAATCGGGTTTACTCTTTTGGTAGTGGACAAAAGGGGGAGCTTGGCCAGGGTGAACTTCTCTTTCGGTCTGCTAAAGCCCAGTTAATAACAGACTTCCCTCCTCACGGCCTCGGAATCGCAGATCTCACGGCTTCTGTCGGCCATGTCGTTGCAGTTCTTAGTAATGGAGACGTTTATGGATGGGGGAACGGTCGAAAAGGGCAACTAGGACTCCCGGAGGAAGTCATCTATAAGCCTAGGAAAATTGAGGGGCTCAATTTCAAAGTTGTACATGCTGTTTGTGGACGAGAATTTACCTGTCTTCTCGGCGATCCTGAAAATGGCAAGCTCGCCGTGTTTGGTCTCGATAAGTGGAGCATCATCTCATCTGCACCGCAAAACACACGGGGTTGGAAGGATGTAAGTGCAAGTTGGGGAAGTATCTTCCTTCTACAAGAAGATTCAAAGCTCGTGTCATGGGGAAGAGATGATCATGGGCAGCTATCTTCACCTGATTTACCCCCTTTAAATCAAATCGCAATTGGCAGTGAGCATGCCATTGGTCTGACGACCGATGGGAAAGTCCTGGCATGGGGCTGGGGTGAACATGGAAATTGTGGACCGAGTACAACCAATGGCGATGTTAAAGGGAAATGGAACGTTATTGCTTCATCTCAATATCTTCCACCAGGTCAAAAAGTTTTTAGTATTGGTGCTGGATGTGCAACTAGTTGGATTTGCATAACAAATAAAGGCTAGTCTTAGCTTTAACTTTAGCTGGCTCTTTACAAAGGAGGTTCTTCCCATTCTGACGGTATGGTTGCCGCAATGTCTGGCCCAAAATGTTTTTGGGGTATTGTGTTGATTTGAAGGAGCCGAACTATTTGGTCTGCTGTGAAATTACAGTATTATTCCAATCGTATTCTTCAATCGAACATACCACGGATCTACATTTCTTAGGATCAATATATCAGGATAGCTCTTGGCTAATTCTAAGCATACCTCTGATAATCTCTGAGTTGGTGCAAGACGTTGTGTTGGGGGTAGATCTGCGTCTGCAGGATGTCCGCTAACTGTTTGGATGGTCATATCCAGGAGTCGACGTCCAGAATTCACAGTAATAGGGTCCTATTTCAAAATCACTAACGGCTAATTGAAGGCATGATAACTTCACGTACCTTTTCTACATTTTTGTCCCATTGGAGAAGATCATCGTCTTCATCAAAGTTTGCAGGCTCCCATTGCTGATCGTCGTCGGCTGGCGGCAAGAATAGCTCGTTGGAGTGTATACTGGGTGGAGGAGGGGGAGGAGAAGGCCTAGTAGATCTCGCCTGAGAGGCTTCGTGAGCAAAGCTTTGGGCGATGCTATTCCGTGGAGGAGGCATATCTGATGCAACTCTCTTCTTACTCAAGGTGGCTTCCAAGGGTTGTCTCGACGCCGGTCTTTTAGAATTGGCTCGGGAGTTGTTTGGTACAGGAGTTGCAGAAGCACCCCTAGATTCCCCAATTGTCATGAGAATAAACTCCGTGAGTATGCCATCCTCACCATACGTCAATTGCATCGGGCTAGCTGGACGTGAATATAAGGCCTTGACCATGACATTTGTAATGCTGGCGTGTGTAACGATTGCTTTAAAATCTTTAACGCTGATGATAATATGGAGATTCTCCTCTACAGAAAACTCCCCAAATTCTAGTGCGTCAACGGCTATGGTGGTATGTAATGGCTGCTTTAATATTTCTATTTCGACCTATTAGTATTTGAAAGTGTAGAAACCATGGACGCCTACCATTTCCCGACATGATTTTCTCAGTATAGCTAGTAAAACTTACACGGCCGTTTTGCGAGTGGATATCCAGCTGTTCTGTTCCAGGACTAAAATGCTCGACAAATTCTCTCAAAGCCCTTGAAGAGATCGCCCAACTGTTTCTTGCAGTCTCCTTCACGAATTGAGCATGCATGGGAGACAGAGGTTCGAAAGTGAGACGATATGTCTTAAGCACCCCTTCAAAACATCAGCACCGATGATGCACCAGGTATATCAGCAGCGACATACCATGTCTGCAAACTATTTTTATGATGAAGCGACTTTTGGCTTTGCCTTCTCCATCTTCGACAGAGACTTCGCATCTTTCCACGGCTGTATCTTTCTCTCTTGTTGGGTCTACTACACGGCCCTTGAAAACAGAGATTAATGCCTGATAAAATATTAGTAGATGTAATGATACTTGACTTGGTGCCAGGCGACCTTGTTGTAGATCTTGCAATTGAATTTATCTTTCACCAGCTTTCCAATTTTCACAGTTTTGAAATGATACTTTGAAAAGAACTTATTGCCGATATAAGTAAAAGAGGCATACGCAGACTTGGTGGAATTCAGAGCAGTAAGAACAAACTATGCTGAATGTAAGTTTCTGCTTCTTGAGAAATCTGCATCTCACATGCCTTATCTTGAGAGGCTTCTATCGAAACCATCTCATTGAACTTTCCTAGACAGACTAGAGCATCATGAAGCTTGCTCAAAGCCTCCGGGCTGAGAGTGAAGTTTAAGATGGCCATCAAACGAAGTTGTAAAGCATTCATGAGAATCCTTGACGCTTGATCGATATGTTGCCAGTGGTAATGTTGACTCGAGTGGATTGGTGTTGCGGTGACCCGCTTACGCGTTGATTTCAGTGGGAGACGCGATCTGAACTGCCCCGCAATCTCGAGAGTCAACAAATCTTCGCCACTCAGTCATTTTTGGACATCTCCCATAACAGCATATTGCCGTTAGATTCTTGAGGCTGCTTTGGAACTTCAACGCCATGTTTACTTTACCGCCCGATGTCTTCTACATTATCTGTGAGCAACTTGCACAGCAGCGTGACTTCGGGACGCTTCTCCACTGCGCTCTAACAAATAAGTCTGTTGCTAGACCGGCACTCTTATGGCTTTATAGGTATTCCCAAGCGCGTCCAAGATTAATCAGAAATATTTATATTCTATAGAATCTACAATCTTTCGACGATATTTGGAGGAAACGAAACCGAGATCACCCAGAACAGTACTTATAAAGCAAGAGAAGCTGCACAGTCAAAGACGTTCCTCAAATGGGCCTTGCTATGGAGGAGTATAATTAGATCCAGCCTAGGGAATGTCACAGCCTATCCTTACTGTCTTTATATCCGTTCTCTCGACCTCCAGAATGCACAATATCTTCTAGAAGATCCTCTTTTCAACAAGATAGCCCTCGAAAGCTTTTTCGCAGATGATATGGCTGGTTTTCTCAAAGTATCGGGGACTCCAATGAAGCAAAAGATGCGAGGCGCTAAGAATGTGTACACACGTCTCGATTCCCATCTCATTCTTGAGCTTATAGGAGAATCTATTACAAGTTACGTTAGCGAGGCAGCTAGTCAAGACCGAGCTACAGTTGCACTTGAGGATATATCCGGCGAAATTTCCTCTAGCATTCTTCCAAGCTGGCTATCTCGTCTGGAGAAGCTGAGGAGTATAACTTTGTGGGATGGCGCCAGTCTGAACGCAAATTCTGCAAAGGCAATAGCGGAATGTTGCTACGATTTCGATGACTTAACTTTCTTCAGCTGCCGTGATGATGCCGACAAAGATTTAGCTTCATTTTTCCGCGGTTTGAGAAATAATAGCCTCTGTTCATTTACAGCCCTTGGGGCTGGAGCCGTTGGGCCTGAGACTCTTCTTTCTTTGAACCACCATGCAAAGTCTCTTAGGCGCCTCAAACTTCATGGGCTAAAGTCAACTGCCAACAAAAGCTTGTCATCATTGGATGACTGTAAAGCGCTCGAAGTCCTCGAAATACATGACGCTGAAGGTTGGATCAACTTAGAAGCAACAGAAAACGACATTTTCGTCAAAGTCGTTAATTGGGTTAGTAGTTGCAACAGCCTTCGTGAACTCTACCTCAAAAATATGCTCAGTGGACCTGCAATCCTCAACCAAGTCTGTCTCAAAAATAACATCAAGCTTCAGGTCCTAAGTCTCGTCAATTATCCATTTGTCAACAATCAGGACTTTCACAGAGCGCTGTCACACCAAACCTCTCTTGAATCTCTAGAGCTACGAGCAGATCCGGAGGGCGCATTTCGAGATGATATAGATATTTTGATATCATCACTTTCGCGGCTCACGGCTCTAAAGTATCTTAATTTACTTGCGACTTCAGATTATTTCGGAACCTCTCAGATCTTAACACTTGCTGAAAAGCTAGTCAATTTGGAAGAGTTGTGGTTCGGAGGCTACGATGTCACAGATGATTTGTGGCACGGAATGGCAAATCTCCCTGTTTTGCGTGCGCTAAACATCCACGCTGTTACCTCCTTCTCCGTTGCTGGCATACTTGCCTATATCTCTGTGCTTCAAAAACCTTTGGATCTCTCAATCATGGCACAAACACCCGAAAGAGCTCTTACTGAAAACGATCAAGACACAATTCGACATACTATTACAAAGAAGATAGGAGGCACTTTTGATTTCGCGTTACACCGAGATCCGGATTCTGAATCCGAGTCGTTTTCTGATTGAGATCTATTTCACCCACGTTCCTTTTGGAAACGCCGTACTTGGAAATATGTTCTGCATCTGAGGAAGGACGGTACTTTTCATTGTTCAAGTCAAGTACAAACTTTAAGTCACAACCCTCACAGAGTTTTCGACATCTTATTTGAGGCGCATGAAACCGTCAAAATGTCTATGTATACTAGCATCTATGGTCAGAAAAATCGACTGCGATCCATGTAAAATGAAACTTCGGCGAGGCCCCATGCGCAGCCAAGTGTCCTTTGAGTTGCAGTTCATGTACAAAACTTGATACTATCCAATTTACGAGTAAGATATTGCATAAGTCTCGAGGTTATTACTCCCCATTCATGATACCGTGAATATAGAAGTCACCCACACCTTTATAACACGAGCTAAGTTGCCCAGATCAAGTGAAGTCACCTAGCTCTCTCGACAAATGAAGGGAACACAAACACCGTAGAAAATATAGATCAGATCTCCGGGTTCCAGGTCGCAGTTCGCCATCCGATTGCACAGATGGTGAGTCAAACTTTACTGGGAAAAAGTGTTCTCATTGTTCTCTTGAAATACAAGTTTTTGAGCTATATATAACCTGCTACGACACAGTCATTTTTCTCTTTTCGTTTTTCTTTTTCTCCGAAAAGTTACATTAAATGCTTCCAACTTTCCACTCAAGAAACTTATCAATGTACTCGGCAACTTGCTCTGCTGCTTCAATAGGCAATAAATGCCCTGCCTTCTCGACAATAACCATCTCACTGCTTATGATATGTTCCAGAACCTCACTCCTCAATCTCTCCACGGGCTCAACTTTATCTTTCTCTCCTGCAATCACCAAAGTTGCTACATCAATTGTTTTGGCTTTCTCCAGAATATTCTCACCCATCGCGTAATTCGGCCAAGCTAGTTTTGCAAACTTGTTTCCCTTTAACATGTCATTCACCAACGACTTCACCAGCTCATCCGAGAGGGTCGTGGATGTAAGTACATTTCGCACGACAAATTCCGCTGATTCGGCAGTATCATAAGCCTCCTGTTGCTGAGCTCTCATATCCTCGGGAAGAACAAGTGTTGTTGGTGGTGCAGAAGCAACCAAAACCAAAGCTTGAAGTCCTGAGATAGCCTTTCGACCAGCTATGAGTTGTGCGACTTTACCGCCCATAGAGTGGCCAATAAGAACAAACTTGGCAATATTAAATTTTTGAATTAAAGCCTCAACATCGGAAGCTAAGTCATAAGTTGAGTATGCAGATGGAGAGTCAGGTCCTGTCGAAAGACCCCAACCACGGAACGAGATGGATAGAGCATGGTATGATGAGGGGAGCGAGAAAATAACTTTGGTGAATGTTTGGGCAGAACCACCCCAGAAGTGAAGAAAGACGAGTGTTGGGTACGAGGTGGTCGGAGAACCAGATGATATGACCTGAAGAGTGGTGCTTGGTGAAAGTTCATGAAGTGATGTCTCCATAGCTAGCAGACACGTTACTCAGATGTATGTGTACTAGTGGTGTAGAGAAAAAAATAGCTTCACATAGATCTGGATCAATTTATGTTTGAAAGCAACCAACCGAGCTTGCAAATAGGGCCAATATATACAAACTAATAATGGCGTACGATGTCATAAAGGATCAACAACAGAGTATTCCAAATTTCAAACGTGCAAACAGCTTATTGACGCTCGTCGGCCACTGAAAGTTCAGTATTTGTGACCCACCAAATCTTCATTGGAAGCTAAAGATGTAGGAAATACAAATACTTCCTGGAACAGACGTACAAGAACACGTTTGATGCGACCATCGAGGACAGCCTTCGGCCAAGAGTTCGTCCACCTCCGTGCAGTGTATATCCGCAAAGCTTTTCGGATGTAGGAATCTCATGTTGCTTCTGATCACGTGCAGCGCATCACCCAAGCTCCAAAATTTCTCGACAGCAGAAGTTGAGCCAGATACCACCGCACTCCAACGCTTCAAACCAGGTCCTATTACGAAAATGGACTCTCCCAATTCATCTCTCGACTCGAATATCGATCTCTCAAAGCTCTCTACGAGAGATAAGCAAGAGCTTCAGCAGTTCATCATCAATGAGAATCAGAAAGCCAAGATACAGCAAGGTAAGACCAACCTTCATGAGGGCCTCAACTTGGCATGAAGATAGAGCTGATGCTTTCTTAGCGGTACACAATCTCACGGATATCTGCTTCAGGAAGTGTGTTACGGGCTCAATCCGCAGCGGGAAGCTGGATAGCACGGAGGATACCTGCCACAGGAATTGTGTGGACCGCTTCCTAGACGCGAACTTTACGGTCATTAAACATTTGGATCAAATGCGGAATCAGTCATAATATTTTGGCGCTGGAGAAGTGGGCAGAGGCATGATGCCAAGGCTAGGACGAAAGTTTGTACGATTATAAGAGATGCAAGAAGGACGAAAATCCTGGCAGCGGACTGTAAAATAGGGATAAGAACCGAGACTTCACTCTTACAGCATTGGGATAAGATACAAATAGAATGAAAAGGGGGCTTTGAAAGCCACCATTCTGGAATGAGTTTTGGCTAGACCAAGGCACTATTTTGTGCCAATTTGATTGGTATGTAATTCTTCATTTACGCCACGTGAATGCAAGTGAACACCGACGAGATCCATACCGCGGTTCATGCGGGTATATTCATAACCATATCATGCCCAACCTCCTTCGGCCCAGTTCCAGGCACGTTTAGACAATTGCAAGCTTGGTGGCAGCGATGTCGAGAGCGTCAACATCAGCAGTGAGACGAGCGAAAGCCTTTTTGGATCCATCGGGGCTAAGTGTAATTGTTAGCATACACTATATGACTTTAGAAGCAGACATACCGGATAAGGGTGTTGATCTTGATGGTGTCGATATCGTAGAGCTTCTTCAATGCCTCCTTGATTTGTCTCTTGTTGGCCTTGATATCAACGATGAATACCAAAGTGTTGTTCTCCTCAATCTTCTTCATGGCACTCTCAGTGTTGAGAGGGTGGATGATAACCTTGTGCTCATCGAGACGAGGTTGGTGAGGGACAGACTTTTTTGGGTACTTTGGTGTACGGGAGAGTTGGAGAGTCTTTGGCTGATGGAAGGTGGTTGAAAGGCGGACCTTGCGGACCTTGGTAGCATGGGCCTTGTTTCCATATAAGCAATGTAGATTGAGGAATTGGAGGATATGGCAACTTACACCCTTCAACGCAGCCTTAGCAGCAGCGTTGGCTTGCTTCTTGCCCTTGGTGGGAGCACCTGTAACTTACGTATCAGCAATCGCTCTTAAAGAACTCGCAAAATCTGCTGTTGCTGTTGCGCATCCTTTCCCAACCTCATCCATACATTATGGTCGAGCTGTAATTTCGAGTCTCCATATTCGACTCTGGCAATCGCAATTGGCGAGACAACAATAACGGGTTTTGAAAGCTATAGAAAGGAGACTATACCTTTCTTCGCATCCTTTGGGGCCATGGTGATGTCGATTGCCGAGAATTTCGCTGATGGTCGGAGAGGAGAATATTGGATCTGAAAATTATTCAATTGTGTGTTGCTCGCCTAATTTCGGGCCGTAAATATGTTTTTCCGATCACGTGGCTGAATAACGTATTGTCGTTCCTTGTCAAGCTACTAATTCTTTGTATAAAAAAATACATGTTAGGGATATGCAATATGGCAACCAAAAAGAAGCACACCAAATTGAAATCGCTATCCCACGGGCGGCCTCCTACAGCTGTTTCTCGACGAACAATCTCTAGCAAAGCGACCAGGACGCTTATTCGAACTCATCACACCCTTGAAAAGCAGAGGGCAAAGGCTCTTGCTCAAGGTGATGATGCTAAAACAGCTGCTCTTACGAAACTCATTGACGACCAGGGCGGGATTGTATCTTATCAGCAAGCAAGCTTATTAGGCCAAGCCAGGGAAAGAGGTGGTGATAGCTCAAAGATTTTGATGGGATGGCTTAAACCTGTAGTTTCAAACCTGGAGGAGCAGCTTGCTAAAGGACATCAACTACGAATGCTAGAGGTTGGAGCACTGAGCGTTTCCAATGCTTGCTCCCAAAGTCGTCTTTTCGAGATAGAAAGGATTGATTTGAATAGTCAGCAGCACGGTATTAAACAGCAGGATTTTATGGAACGAGCGCTTCCCGTTAGTGAGAAAGAGAAATTCGACATTATCAGTCTCTCTTTGGTGGTCAACTTTGTCCCAGATCCTATCGCAAGAGGGCAAATGCTGATGAGGACACTGAAGTTCTTAAGCACCCGAGAACAAGCTACTGGTTTAGGAGAGTATTTTCCGGGCCTGTTCCTTGTATTGCCAGCTTCATGCATCACGAATTCTAGATATCTGGATGAGGCAAAACTGGAGGCCATCATGGAGAGTCTTGGTTATGTTCAAGTCAAGAAGAAGCTCTCTAACAAACTGGTCTATTATCTATGGCGGATGGAGGCACAAGTTCCATCACGGATGAAAGGGTTCAAAAAAGAGGAAATAAGGTCAGGAGGATCGAGAAACAACTTTGCCATCGTTCTGAAATGAAGGGTCATGCGGATAGTTACGATTTGTGTTTGGCGTTTGGGGTGCATCTGGTGAAGACCCCGATCAAGTGCTGAAAAGGGAAAGCCGAGAAGATTCGTCTGAGGCTTGATTTAGCGAGGAACCCAAAGTTGAAAAGGCCGACATGATTCAGCACGTGTTCGTGCCCTGAAGCAGCTCTGCTGGGTGTGTGTGCAGAGACGCTCCTTGGTGGGCATGGACATATCCCTTCTCCTCTTTCACAGCAGGAGAGAGAATCCCCAAGGAAGCGTGCAGACTTCGCTAGACTTACATCTGACATTGGAGGGCGGCTGACGTCGGTCTGCGGGATTCCGTTTTCTGATTCCTTATCTGCACCCTGCAAAGCATTGCCCCACACCAATCTGCAGAGACTGGTTGCTGGGCTTGGAGGCTGGCTCCTGAAGACGAGATTCTCGAGAAATACTGGAGCTCCTGGACCATCAACCAAAAAAACATCCTGCTGTTTCCGGTCGTCTTGTCTTGAGCTCTGTGGATCGTACAATCCACTCTTCTTCTCATTACAGCGCGATCAACAGCTTGACTCAAGGTGTCTAGTGTGGAGAGACATGGATGGCTTAAGCCGGCATTGGCGAATAAGATAAGAGGGCCTGCATCGGACCTACCGTCTCTATTGAACGCCCAAGACCTCTGCAAAGGCAACTTGGAAAAGCCTTTTTCTTCTCATTTCATATTTTTTTCCCTCTTGGAGAAGTCCTTCTTCAAGCGTGTATTCATAGACTATCCCGGAGAGTGAAAGGGGAAGCGTCCTCCCCTTGATGTCATCGAGATGTCAAGAAATCCACGAAATTTCGACGAATACCAGTACGGTATTGGAAGTTCTCCTCGAGGATCTATAAGCTCTGCTGGCGGTCGGAGTATCAGATTTGATGATGCAGCGGGATCCCCATCTGCGAGCTCTGCTCTTTTGGACAGAGGAGAGAATGAGCAGCAAGGGGAAGGTCTCCGAAGACGGCGGTAGATAGCCTTCCTTCTTGAAATGTGCAACACTGATGGATTTTCAGCTCCTCTGTCGCCCTCCGCTTAAATGCCCTTGCTCAGATTGGTGGTGTGAATAGCATTGAAAACTTCGCTAGGAGTTGGACACGAGCTGCAGGCTTTCTCGAAGTTACCCCTCATCGGCCAGCATTTATTCTCTCCCCAGACGGCCCTGAAGATGCTGGCGAGGAAGAAACGATCGATTGGGCCCGAAGGGATCCAGCATATGGTCGCATACCTCCAACATCATTGCTCAGACAACACCTCGAAGCTTCCTCAAGTCCAGAAAACATTGTTGAAGCTGCAGGTCTGACTGCAGAAGAAGATCCTACGACGCCAAAGGGGAAAGAGTCGGAAGGTGGCCGTCTACTTAGTGATAATACCACTATTCACGGTAGCGTACGAGGAAGAGAGTCCATTTTTGCAATTGCTCCTCACCTAGCCACACCCTTGGTGGGTAGTTATGGTACATCCTATGGAACTCTCCATTCAATCATAAATGAGTCTTCTATGACCCAAGCTGGGACCTTATGGAGACAACAACAAGAAACCGGAAATGAACTCGAACGTGAACCTCTCATCGTAAAGGAAATCGAACAAGACGGGAAGGTAGTCCTTGTTGTTGCCGGACAATCCACCCTGCCCCAGACCGTCTTCAATTCCACCAATGTTCTCATTGGAGTCGGTCTATTAAGTCTTCCAATGGGCATTAGATACGCCGGTTGGATATGCGGAATGACTTTTTTATTGTTCTCAGCTCTCGTCACTTCCTATACAGCAAATATCCTAGCTAAGTGTCTAGACACAGATGCGACTTTGATTACATTTGCAGATCTAGCTTTTGTATCCTACGGCCAGAGAGCCCGTATAGCAACCAGTCTCCTATTTACCTTGGAGCTACTTGCAACATGTGTAGCCCTCGTCGTTCTTTTTGCAGATACTTTAGATCTTTTGATACCTGGCTTGGGGGTCAATGGGTGGAAAATAATTTGTGGTCTTCTCTTGATACCCTTGAATTTTGCACCATTACGTTTGCTTAGTTTTAGCAGTGTTATTGGTATATTTTCATGTTTCTGCAGTAAGTATTACCCGATATTGAAATAGATCGGAATGTAATGACGCCGTATTTCCTTTGGGCGGTTAATACGTTCATTCTGCGGTGTCAGTATATTTACATCAAGAGTACGAGTTAACAATTCGCAGTTATTTTGATCATCTTCACGGATGGATTCATCAAGCCTCATACTCCGGGTTCGCTCCGTGAACCAGCGCAGACCTACCTCTTCCCATCAAATTGGCTTACTCTTCCTCTCTCATTTGGCTTGCTGATGTCTCCCTGGGGTGGCCATTCTGTTTTCCCCAATATCTATCGAGATATGCGTCACCCTTACAAATTCAAGCAAGCTGTCAAAGTAACATTCACATTCACAGTAAGTCCTCGTATTAAAGATGTTCCATGTTTGTTATGCTTAGCTCAAACTTAGTACGTTCTCGATCTTGCTACGGCTATAGCAGGTATTCTCATGTTCGGCGATGGTGTCATGACCGAAATCACCGCCAATTTACTCAACACCTCCGGCTATCCCCGTTCTCTCTCCATCATCATGAGCATCTTCATCGCCATCATACCTCTTACTAAAGTCCCTCTCAATGCAAGGCCTATCGTCTCAACTCTTGAGACGATATTCGGCCTCGATTCTGTTCCCTCGTCAGACTCTCAAGCTCATGGCGAGTTCTCTAACTACGTGACGGGTATTTTAAGAATAGTCATCCGCATTGTAGTGGTAGTAATATTCGTCATTATTTCGATTCTTTTCCCTGCATTTGATAGCATTATGGCGTTTATGGGTAGCACTTTATGTTTCACGATCTGTGTCATTTTGCCACTAATGTTCTATTTGAGGATGTTTAGTAAGGAGGTCACGGCAAAGGAGAAGGTTCTATGCTACTTTTTGATTGTGGTCTCGTCGGTCCTAGCTGCAGTGGGGACGGTATTTGCAATCCTGCCAAAGAGCATGATTGGGGCAGAGTAGATAATAATGGCTGTACATATGAGGTTCTGATGACTTGTTTAGGCATTTGGCGGCTCTTTTGCGGTTATTGCACGAGTACAATGCATAGCGGTTTTTGAGTAGTTAACGGCGGAGTTCTCTGCACTGTCCAAGAATGATATACCGAGGATAATCTAACGTCTTATCTTGAGAATTCTTCCATTGTCCAAGTGACATTTCAGACTTGCAGCTGCTTGCCCACACTACAACCCGGCATCGCCCTACCACTTTGATCCCTTTGCATTGCAAATGTCGTTGTCGGAAATGGGATGGCCAAGGTGTGTCAAACTATCCATTCTGCAAAGTATGCGATGCCTCTTTTGGGAGAAACGTCACCTCTCCGCATCAGCACATGAGAGATCACGGTACGATAAAACACTCCCAGCTTTCAAGACGCCTCCGTCCCTCCAAGGACACTGCATCTCACCTGCACATGCTGTGCTCAAGCCAAGCCGACAAAAATAGAAATTCGCTCTACGTATTCACAACGAAAGAAAGATTCGGTTCCGAGGAAGGAACCGCGACGAAGAGCAGGCATAGAATAGCTCTGGGGTTATTGGCAGGAAGGAGATGGTCCATGATGTGGGGTATGGCTTTGGATTGGATTTGAGGACTCTAAAATTGAGAGGGGGTCGTCATTGGCCCATCGAGGGGCTTGATGTGTTGAGCTAAGCTCGATGATCAATTCTCGATGTGGATGTCACTGAAGCTCGTAATGATACCGTATCTGCTTTTCTCCTCCTCGCTCAACGCCGCATTTCCCTCTCTAACCACCACAAGACTCTTCATGCCAGCCTGGAGAGCAGCTTCCACCTCGCCCGGCTGATCACTTAGAAATAACCACTTCCCCGCATCTAGACTCCTCGTCTCCAGAATCTTGACATAGCTACTCTTCTCTCTCTTGTGGCCGGCATTGATGGTATCAAAGTAGCCACTGAGGTAGCTCCGGAGGTCAGGTTCACCATTGGTATTGGTGTACTGAAAGAGCAGTTTTTGGGCTGCGACAGAACCGGACGAGTAGATCACGATGGCTTTCCCAGCCTCGTACCATCGCCTGAGAGCAGGATAGACATCCGGGAACAATGGACACTGGATCTGGCCAGATTCGTACCCAGAGAGCCACAGGTGGCCCTGCAAGGATTTAAGAGCTGGGTCCTTGATATCTCGGGAGACGAGGTTGTGCACATGGGCTCGAAGTGCATCTGGGGACGTGCGGTATTCAGGAGGGAAGGCATCCCGGTATGGGGTAAAGGTAGGCGAGTCCCAATTCGATGGTAGGAGGTCATCGAGAGCTGTGAGAGCGTAGGGGAACTGTGAAGTTAGTCAACTAGGGGCTGGGGATGTCAAAGTTAAGAGACGGATGTTGCGGGGTAGGAGGAGGTGGCTTGTATGAAGGGGGCAAGCGACTATCTCTGCTGCGAGAAATAGGAGAGACATCATGTGCACAATTGCACGCCCATCTCCCCACAATGTGCTTCCAGATGTTGAGACGGACGCTTCCTGCCAGCTCCAACCAGCGGCTTGCTTCCCAAGGAGCAGCGATCTCGTGCCACTGTTCGGTTGCTTTCCCCCTCCAAGACAAGAGTCAATCCAGCTGGAATACGAGCGCTTGTAGCGGCTCTCCTCGGCCAAGAGACATCAACAGCGGAATCTGATCGACAGACAATGCTACTCAGCGGTCCAGTGAGAGAGCAATGCCCTTTCATCGCCCAATGGGAGCAAGCTCCGCAGATGTAGATCCAAACAGATCCCACGACAATTGACCCAACTGTGGGTGTATAGTAGAAACATGCAGATATAGAGAGCAGATCAACAGGACCAGAACCTCCACCACGTACCAAGATCTCCTTGACGAATGAGATGGGACAAACAGTTCCTTCTGTAGCATCATGGTCAGCCCAAGGCTTGCTGATGGATATCCACGTGACTTGTCCCAACCTCTTCTTCCTCCTCCCGTCCGCCAGGCCCGTGAGGATCTCAGGAAGCACCAGCACCAGCACCAGCACCAGCACCAGCACGACGGGACGAACCTACCGATATCCAGCAAGACAACATCGATATCCGTCGCGACAACCATTTTTTCCGCGTCTTATCTCGCGGGAGCTCTCCTTCGGTCCAACAAGATAGCGGTGAACAAGAGAGAATGGAAAAAATTTTCTCGATGAAATGTGGTGGTTGGCAGTCGCAACGGTCAGTATCGGGAATGGTCAATCGAGGCCTGGATCTCAGCGCGCCTGCATACGAACTGCCACCAGTACTAACTCGCCGTGCAGGAGGAATGCGCCTGGTGTGGATGCACGCTGCGAACTTGTGGATGCAGCCGCGACGAAAGCAGACGCTCGACGGCAATTCGCAACGAAAAAGGTTTATCCGGCGAGGGCCACTACGATGGGTAGCAATTCCAAGATTTAAAATTGTGCGAGCGGTGAGGAAGCTATTCCCGGATCCATTGGATGCGACGGCGACAAGAGATTTGGAGGGCCCAGCCCAGGACATGCATCGACCGCACCTGCATACCATCTCATCCCAATAATACCCTCGGGTTTACAGTACGGGGCCAGCTCTCGGCCAGCTCGGCGGCCCGGCGACAGGAAAAAAAAGATGGAGAGGAAAAGAAAGTTACATGTGTGGTTGGTTCGTGGAGGAGCATGAAGGGTAACGGTGAGGATATGCAGCCTAGGAAAAAGAAACCTCCGCCGTGGTTCAGGAACTGGCAGGTTTGTGGAGAGCGGCAGTGGCAAGATGGCTCGACATCCTGTGTTTACTTGCACGCTGAATTCTAGACGTGGAGATGTTCAAGCTCTCTCTCGCCCGCCTGGTCATGATTCGGTCATGAACTTTCACTCGACCCTCGCTTTATCTTTCACACCGTTGATTGTGGCAAAAGTTTCTACGACAGATTCTTGCTTCCTCTTCACCGCTCGATTCATTTCATTTTAGCTGTGTTTGAAGGTGGCCTCTACGACACCACCCCCTCATCAATATCCATAGTCTCCATATCAATTTTAACTTCTTGCGACGGCCACAATCCTAGACGCCGGATTGGGGGTGTAAAAGTTTCATCAAAAGAAGTTTCTTTCATTCTTCACCGCTCACAGCCCCAATCATCATCTGTTACACTTGCTAGTAGTCCAAGAAGTAGTTTGTCGCCAACGATGGTTTCATATTCGTCATACGGCCTGTCCTGGTCCCTTAGTGGGGCACAACTTTATATCTGCAACCGGGCAGATCTTTTGATACATTGCACATGTATCTGTACGCCGAGAAGGGTAAGGCGGTTACCTATTGTAAACATTTGCAAACAGAACAAGCGACGCGTTTGGGAATGAGAGACCCTCCAGCCCGGATTCCATCGAGAGAGACACGCACGGCCTGACGTGCGCTTAGATTATTAAGAAGCTCCAATGTGACAATGTTCTGTACCTCTAACCGCGAAGAGCATGCATTCGATTGTAGATTACGTCGAAAGTTGTACAAGCTCCAATTGGTACATGTCCCCGTTACCCACGATGCATGATGCTATATTTTTGGCCTTCTACATGCTTGATCTTGGGGGCGAAGAACAAAGACCCCCAGGCGACCTATCGTCTCATATTGCTGCCACCTATCCGTCAAGTCTTAAGACAAAGGAGTGAAGGATGCGGGATGTGGGATGACATTTCTGGCGATGGTGTGCCAGTTGAAAAGGCTGAGCTTATCGAGATCGTCTCCTTCATCATGCCTGGTTGCGAATAGCAACGGATGCAATCGTGGAATTTAGATTGGCTATGATGCTAGAATAAAGGAATGCTTGCCCTTCCGCAGGTCAATCCTTCCTCGTGGGGCCAGTCAATCTCGAGATGGGAAGCAGATAGATTAGGAGAGGTGTACGGTCGGAGGCGATGATTTGCTTCCAGTTTCAAAGGCATTTAGGCATTTCCAGATGTTTCTCAACAGAAATCTTTTCATCTGGGATGAACGGTCGATTCCGGAATCAATTGCATGAGTGATGCAAAATTATGCTTACACAAAGATATACTCCTTCGAAAGATCTGCAATTGCACAGTTATACAAGTCCTAGCGGGTTTCATAAGGGTGGAATGAGGTGCAATTATGAAGTCATTTTCTCAACAAGAAGACAGTTCAGCTCTTTCATGGCACTGACTGCCGAGCATTCTCGAGACATGAGAATTCTGGGACCAGCATATTGTGAGAAGGGGATTGAACGCGTGAAAGATCACCTCATGAGCTATCACAATGGCTCCATGTGTCAGTAGGATGCCGGGTTTGTGGGAGAACCTCAAAAAGCTGGCTCTTTTGATGAGACAGCTGATCAAGGAGAAGTAGCATCATCGGATAACTTGAAAGAATGCGATAGATCAGACTCTTTTGCAAAATGCTCTCGGGATTCGTGGTTCTTTGCTTCGAGCTCAATGAGGTCGAGGCTGGGGGGGTCACACGACCGTTCTGAGACGAATTGGCGAGGTTGATGGAGAGCGCCGAGATGGAGACTCTCGCACAGCAAGATTAGGAGCGCAATTGGGCGTCAAGCGATGGAATAGTTTCTGAAGCCTTCTACGGCGAGAAATGGCTGGGTCAGAGTTCAAGGTGCTGATGATGATCGCTGGCTGTGAGCGCGTGGCCTGAAATAAGATTGCGAATTGCTAAATCGAGGATTCGAGCCAGCCCAGAGCCAGCCAGAGCCAGCCTCGCGGCCCTCGCCTGAGGACGACAAAGAGCGAACATCGGAGCTTGGGATCAAGCGCTCCGTGGGTGGTGGGTGAATTGGAGGGCGCCACGCCGGTACGACGGGGTCGCCCTAGGCATTGGTAGGAGGTGATCTCGCCCGTGGACTTCTGCATTCTCGAGCATGGCTTGCTGTCGTTCCTGTTCCTGTCCAGTGTTCCCGTTCGAGTTTGAGCATGACGGCCAAGAGGTATCTCCCATATCGAGGATGGGTTGGCAGTGCATGACACGCTTGTCCCTTCTCGGGCACTTGCAGCTGCAACAAGAAGGGGGGCGCCATTTGGTCTTGGATTCCTGGAGCCACCGACCAGTGCGCTGCATGCCGGGAAGCCAATAGTGTGGCGAACGATGTGTCCGCAGAAACTCGTAGAAAAGGCCGGCAGAGAGGATGAAAGCAGCGAGGCTTTGTACGCGGGCACTGGGATAGCTGTTTCACATCGGGCGGCGATGACTGGCGCAGCAGGGCGCCATGGCTGCCCCAAACCTTTATCCGGCAGGTCCACACTCGTGCTGCTTTTGCTCGTCGCGGCCGTTGCCCATGAAAGCGGTCAAGAGCGTCAGTCGATGCGTGGGTGGTGGGTGGTGGTGGTGGTGGTGGTGGTGGTGGTGATGGTGGTCGTTGACGAGGTGGTGTCTGTCTCCAAGGTGGTAAAAGCGGTAAGCTCAACAGCCAGGCTTGCTGACTGGGCTGGCCAATCACGCCCTGCGCTAACCTCGCCCGCCCTCGCTCTCTTGTTGACTCGCCTCTCTGCCCTCTCCAGCAGACCTCACCGACCTACCCTCATCCTCCATAACATCCGACCCATCCCCCATCACCATCGACTTCCTACTGCGCACATCTATCGTCGACCGTGGTTATCCTCTTCCTCCTCCCTCCTCTCTCTCCTCCTCTTCTCTTCTCTACTTCCCGCACTCCTTCAACCTCATCACCTACGCTTCTTGCCAACCACGGCCCCCTTCGACGACGTTCCATCCGTTGCAGTCACAGCTCTGCGTCATCAGCTTGCTCATCAGACCATCAACAACAACAAGTCAGATCATCTTGGAGCCTCGCAGACCCCTCGAACCGTCTGTGATTTAGTCCCATCCATCCATTCCATCCGCTCTCCCTCCTATTCGTCCTTCTCGGTCTCGACTCATCTCAGCGAGCTTCAATAAAGCGGTGTTGGTGGACGAAGAGTAAGCTCTTCGACTTCCATATCCCAACCATCAACCACAAGCAACACATGAGTTCCACGGTAGAGTCGGAGATTGTCTTCTAACAGACTTCTTCTCCATTCAATTCAAGCCTCGTGTTCAGCTAGCCGACGCACAACTATCTGTTGGCCTGACCGCATTTGTCCCTGTTCGGACCACGCATTCTTCTCCATCACCACATCTTTCTCGACGATATAACACTCTCGACTCATAGGTCGAATCTGTTGTCTCCTCTCTCTCTCTCTCGGGTCGATCCGCCTCCCCAGTCGATTCCAAACTTCACCGCTCCACAACTCATCACCATCGAGGAGTCCTGTTGGCACAACTCAACTGAGGCTTCTTCACCTCAGACATTCGTTGCTCAAATCTTTCGGCTTTCATGTCAACATAACGATTTTTCGACTTTCCTTTCCGGACCAATCGTCCATTGTCCTTGTTTACGATCAACTCTCAATTCCTTTTGTTAGCGATTCGAATACCCACCCATGAGCCTCTGACCCTGACACGATAAATCTGGAGTTTTCACCAATTATTATTTTTATTTCGGCCATTCAGTTACCGTTATATAGCGTTGCCCGTTTCTTCATTCACCCCAGGCACCTTTGTCCTACCCTCGACCAACCGCGGTCATCCACGCTTCGATATTCATCCAACTCGAAAATATCCTCTGTGCCAACAACTTTGTTTTAGAGAAGACAAAAGCATTTGCCCATCTGTATTCCATCTTCACGTTTGCAGGGCCAAAAAAACACTCGGTTGTACCACTACTACACTTTCAAATTCACATCTACCTAATTCTCAAACTTCACATTCCGTTTCACTTCGCCCTCACTTTCCGTCCATCAACATCTATTGCCATGGAATGTCTACGGGATAGGTTCTATGATGGGGTAGTCCTTGATGGACGTTTTGAGACCATCTCTCCCCTTAATCATGGCTCGTTTGGAATGGTATTCATGGCTAGAGATCTGGCCACCAACGATTTCGTCGCGATCAAGTGCCTGACAAAGAAAGCTGCTATCACAGACGACTCCAACTCCTCATTTGCTGTCGATGAGCGTTCAGAAGAATTGGAATGTCATGCACGCCTAGGATCTCATGCCAACATAGTCAACCTTATTCATTCCTTTGAGACGGAAGCACACATCTATATCGTCCTTGAGTTTTGCGAGCGTGGTGACTTGTACGAAGCTATCCGCACTGGCACCGGTCCCCTCGAGACAGAGCATGTCCGCGGTTTCATGCATCAGCTGATCGATGCCGTCGAATATATTCATAAGAAGGGCATGTATCACCGAGACATCAAACCTGAAAATATATTCCTCACTCAATCTGGCGAGATGAAGCTCGGTGATTTTGGTCTGGCTACCTCGGAACCGTGGACTTACGAGACAAATGTAGGAAGTGATCGATACATGTCTCCCGAACAATACGATTCTGCTGGTGCAGGGTATGCTCCCGAGAAGGCGGATATCTGGGCTGTTGGTATCTGCTTGTTGAACATACTCTTCTCCCGAAATCCATTCACTACACCAACGGAGTCGGATCCACTCTTCTTGGACTTCTCTCGGGATAAGCAGTCTCTCTTTGATGTTTTCCCAGATATGTCTCAAGATACCTTCGAGGTTATTGCTCAGTGCATGAGCTTAGATCCTCGCAAGCGCTCGCTTCAGGCTGCTCGTGAAGCGCTCGAGCGGGTTGTCAGCTTCACTACGTTCGATGAGTCTTTGGATGACTTCTCCAGTGCTGAGCGCCGTGGTATCGCTAGTGCTAACCGAGAACCTCTTCGAACACCGTCACTCCAATCACCCCAAATCGATACCGGCTCATTCCCTTGGGCGAAGGCATTGCACGCTAGTCCTCCCCAGCAGATCCGCCAACTTTCCGTCATCCCTGACGACGAGAGCTATCGTTCCGAGGACTTGTTTCCAAGCTCGGAAGAGAGTAACAAAGATTGGTTCTCTGCTGGTCAACAGACTCCGTCAATGGCATCGATCTTGGACTCGTCCCTTGGTGCTTCAATGGGCTCTCTTGCCATTCGTCGGCCATTGAAGATGGGGCCACCTAAGGCTTCACTCACTCCTATCTCAGGCTCACTGCCAATCACTATGTCGAAGACCAGACCTCTACCTTCCATGTCATCGATCTTCGGTGGTAAGAAGAAGGAGGTCGTATCCAAGAGCTGGAGCGACCTTTGGGATGAGGACATTGAAGAAGAGGAGGAGGCTGAGAAGCAGATCAAAGCTCGCCAAATTCAAAACGCTAGAACTTGGAGCCACGAGAGCAAATCTGAAGATGATACCTTGCGTCAGATTCCTTTGGAAGAATCTAAGGCGTCTTCATCTGTAAATATTTCTAAATTGAACTTGGAGGCTGGTCAGGAGACAGCCAAGAGCGACATCGATGAGGATCTGGTGCCGGATGGCTTTTTCTTTCACGATGTACCAAAGGCCGTCGTGCCTCAACCGTCACCCCGATACTCTCCACCACCCAAGCGTACTTCTTTCGACAAATGGTCTGCACTGGGCGAGCGTCGACGAGCCTACACTGGTACATCTGAATCGGAGAAGTCACCGGATTTGTGGAAGGCAAGACGTAATGTTGGGTTGGGCTTCTCTGGGTTTGGAGCATCGGTTTGGGATAGTAAGGCGAACAATGTTATTAAGGATACTGGCGCAAAGGCAATTCATTCGCACACTACTGGCAATAAGGTTTGCCCTTGGTCTAGGGATAGGGTCCGGGATCACCACTACAGTCATGGCAAAGATAAACGCCAGGTAGATCTCGGTGACCTGGAGTGGGTTGGAGGTTGGAATGACCTTCACTTGTAGTTTTTGGCCTTCTTTCATTTCCGTCCACACGTTGGTCTGATTCTTTCTACATGTGGCACCGATGACTTGTTCATATCTTTGGATTGGGTCTTGGGTGGTATGCTAAGGATGGATTGGAACTACTGATGGGGATCTGATAATTGCTTGGAACTCGCTTTTTCTGTGTATTAGATAGTCTTTCGAGAACTTCCCAATGCCAGATAATTACCCGCTCTAAATATATATCTCAATTGATGTGATAATTTCTCCTACAGTCTCCCTCTCGCCTTAACTACGAGTGTCAAGTGGCATCTTGGGGCCTCCCAGAGTCCTGTGGGCTTTGACTGAAGCTCCGGAAATAACCCGGCAAGTAAACGGCCACCTGTGCCTCAGAATCTGTACGCATGTGGGGTTATTTCCCAATGGCATTGACTTCGAAACAACTACTATCCACCATTCAGCGTTCACGTTTCAGCTTCTCGTACTGATATTCTTTCGTGACCCTCAGAACAGAACTTGAGGTTTCAAACGAAGCGGGGAGAGGAAGAATGGGCAGTGTCACGCATCCAGAATTTGGCGCCAGAACGGGTGCGTTAGCGGTCGCTGCAGCTTTCGAGAGGGAGATCATGGGCAAGACTGGTCCGTGGTGTGTTTCCATCTGTGTATGCAGTGCGTTGTTTATGCATGCGGTGTGTTTAGGCGCTGGTCGTTGTTGGGTTGGGCTCTATCGTGTTGTGTTATTTTCCCTTTGTTTGGTGAATATTGTACGGCATTGTGCGAGGTTATGCATGCAGTTATGCGAGTGCCTGCGAGTCTGATGATTGTGTGATGTGGGGTTGACCAAACTAGAGGATCGATATGTTGGTTATTTTATTGCTGTTGGTATCTTTGTTCTGTCATATGGAGCGTCTTTTGACGGTGTGATGGCTTTTTGCATGACCATGTCCTTGTAAGAAGTGCTCTCCTTGATATGTTGTCTCAGAGAAGATGGCGTGTCCGAAGGCAGATGAGTGCTCTAGATCTCCTTGCAACTAAAGGAAAAAACATCTAGCTTCCGATTTTATTTTAAGCATTGAGCCTGACGCTTCACTCCTACGTAGTATTGATCACAGGTGTATCACCAAATTCTATCGGAGCATCACTCGCTCTAGCCATTGCGTCACAATCACCTCGACTCCTCATATTTGTCTCTCGAACTTTGTCAAATATTCAGGCCGTATCAAGAGCCATCCTCACATTATATCCTAAGACCACCATCAGGGAAATCGCTGCAGATTTTTCGAGTCTGAATTCTGTCCGCCGTGCGGCTGCTCAGATCGAGGAGATAGTCACCCAAGAAGAAACAGGACTTGACATCATCTTTAACAATGCTGGTATCAATATACCTGAGAGGAAGCTATCGGTGGATGGTGTAGAGCTTCAGTTTGCAACGAATCATCTCGGACCGTTCCTCCTAACCAATGTGCTACAACCACTCTTATTGAAGAATGGAAATGGGAAAGGGAGGGTGGTAATGACTTCGAGTGAAGCACATCGTATATCTCCCATTCGTTTTAGTGACATCAATCAGACCCCAGGGGCTGTTGTCAATGTCAATGATATGCCAAGAAGAGGTCTGCCGGCAGGAATTCTGAAGGAAAACGAAGGGTATGAACCTGCTATTGCGTATGCTCAAAGTAAAACTGCCAATATACTTTTCGCTATCGGTTTGAATAATAAATTTGGAGTGGATGGAGTCTGTAGTTTTGCTGTAATGCCAGGAAGTAAGATAATTTCTTTTCTCTGTCGGTGATACAATTTTGATGGGTGTCTAGCGATAATGACAGAAATTGTGAGAGACATGGATAAGGAAAAGGTCCAAGACCTGGTGAAAGTAGTTGGTGGGATTGAATGGAAGACAGCGGATCAAGGTGCTGCAACTTGTAAGGATCTCCGGGCTCTATCAGTCTTTGTCATTCTTGCTCCTAAGGCAGAGTAGTTCAAGCGAGGCACTCTCAAGGCAACCGCACTTGGCGATGTTCAATCTCCCTCGCTCCTAAATACATACTCCAAACGGAATTGCTAACTCTTGGTGATCAAGTGGTTGTAGCAGGTTTTGATCCAAAACTGAAAGGTAAGCCCTCGACGAACCAAATTTGCGCTGGATATTGAACTTAATGGATCTGCAGTTGAAGATGGAGTATATCTCGACGATTGCCAGTTTAAGAGACCTTCGAAATGGGCAACTGATGCTATACTTTCTAGTCGTCTTTGGGACCTGAGTGAAAATTTAGTCGGCGAAAAGTTTGGGACTGGAAAGGCAGTGAAAAGTCATCTCTAGCATTCATAAAGCTTACAGAAGTAAATGATACACGATGGTTGAACCATTGAAAGATCTTAACTGTGCTAGGAAAACATTCATTTAGGTCTTGCTAGTCTAGGTAGTCAGTAACTGAATCAAATAGATGTTTACACTTTCTAACACGGAGAGATAAAAGTAGTCATTTAATGTTACATTGATGTCCTTCTCGTTCTTTGCTTCACTTGGCAGAACCTTAATCGCGGTAAGCTAGTAGCAAGAGTTAGGCTTGGGAAGGAGGCAAGAGCATATTGCCCCCCGTAAATGCTTCATACAGAAGAGAAATCGTACCTCAAACCGATAATACAGGTGGGATAGCTCTGACTTGAAATTCCGAATCAAATTTCAAACGGTGAATGTTCCGTATGGTGGCAATGGAGTAAGCCCAAGCCCTTTCCAAATCATCTTGCACTGCTTCATGTTTAGAGGTATGCGGCATATACTTTCCAGAAGATGAGAGACGGATTTAAACCTGAGAGAGGTTTACACTTGCCTCGAACGGGTAGGGTTGGACTTTTCCCTTTCTTTCGATCGTTCTCTTCCGCCACGGCAACAATCGCCTGGAGAAAGTCAGAGTGTACGAGCACGCGCCTACTTGATGAGAAAAGATAGAATGTAAAATGATGTGGATTTTCCGTCAAGCTCTAGGACAGGTCATACTCTTCAACCTCTTTTTTTGCTTTCCACGATCTTGTGTTATTCCGAGGCTTAAGTACCAAAACACTGTAGCAGGTAACTACAGTCACTCTAGGGAGTCCTATCGTGGTTTAGCACCGGTATCTTATATTAAGTGATTATATTCAAGAGGCGAATGATATGTTCAGTAGGTCAAGCTGAACATCATTTTATATGATGTCGAGTCTTCTACAGAGAAACTATTACAAATGCAGCGAGAGTTTTCTAACTTTCTGATCCGTTGAAACAGCAGGCCCCTCTGCTTAGATCCTAGGCAGAGCTCACGAATAAGCTTCTAAATGAAATTTTCGACTGGGATAATATGCTCGAAGGAAGTTCGCATTAGAGAACGACAAAATCCCTGAGATATCATAGGAAGGTGCACGAAACACGAAAGGAAATAGCGATCAAAATCCTCGTAAAATAACTTCTTTAATTCCTTTTTGTAATAGTTATCGTTTCTTTCTACAACTACCATTTGGTATTATTTTCAATTAGGCTCTGCGATAACAACTTCTAAGAGAATTTATCCATCTACAAACAAGATCACAGTACTCTCAATTCCACTGTAGAAAGCCCTGGGATCGTTTGAACATCAACAAACTGAGAATGTGCTCTATTTACTCTCCACGTCATCCTGTTCAGGCACTTTCAGTGAAAGCGTACTCAAATAGTAAGTAATCGCATCCAAGCGTGCAGCCTTGCCAGACACAGCACTGCAAACTCAAAGATCATACATAAGTAATCAGCAGACAACGAGGTCTGCAACCTAGGAGCCAAAAGACGAAACGATGCAGCCACTTACTCCGGGAGCACATGTTGTTTCCCCAGCTCCGAAAAATTACAGGCCAGTGCATTTGAATTTCTAGGTTGCGCTGTGTCAATCACTCGCAGTGAAATTCTTCTCGGCGATAAGCGGGACGTAACGAGTTGAGATGTGATCAAGTTTAAGATCGTCCTTGTTGGGCTAACGAAAATCAAAGTCAACCCGAATCTGCTCGTACGGGGCCGAAATGAGTAGATTAAGACCTTCAGAAAGGTATGAAGACTAGTGGTGTCAACTACAACAAACCAAACCGATTTGGAAGAGATCCGATCTCAAGAGCCAAGATGATCTCGATAAATTGGATGAGCCTGTTCGTCTACTGCAAAAAGAGCATGTGGTCTAAGAGGAATGCTTTCTACCTGGCTCGTAAAATCACATGTTACAGAGTTCAACACCTATAATAGAGCTCATATAACCGAGAATACTAACCACGATATACCACAAAAGAGTGTATGGAGTTGGAGGTGCAAGAGCATATGGCAGAATTTGGCATTGAATCCTGATATTACGATTTCAAACACTTATAGTGAACGAGAATGAATACGTCTGACCGCGGCCTTTTCAGTCACATAATCAATTGATTGTATGAATCATAGTTGCAAGAGTGGTGACTTCTAAACCGCTGCATTGGCAGCATGATTGATTCGAAGGGAAGAAATGGCTGAAGATCAGCGTCGAACATTACGGATGTGTATCCGGAAGAAGCTCAAGAAATCATATAGATATCACATGGAAAGCCATCGGAGCTTCCGGTCGGAGGGAGAAAGGAATTTACCTCAAGTTCAACCAAGCCTTCGGAGCGGGCCAGCTGATGCAGAAGACGCCTTTTCAAAGTGTAGCGATGGTAAGTGATAGGTAGAACGGACCAAACTCCTGTTCTTAGGCTAGCCTGGGCTCGGCATTTGGCGGTCTGGGCTCGAAAGCAGCTTGTACTGTAGGTTGGATGCAAAATAACTTTTAGCCCTGCAAGGTATTACGAGGAGATAAAGCCAATATCAAAGGCATATAGAGTATTTTATCTATGTGTGGGTGGATGGGCGCGTGTGTGTCTGCGTCGGCGGTTTACACACCACAGGCCGGCTCTCCCAAGTACAAGTTCTTTTCCGTCGTTTTTGCCTCTTACCCGGTTTTGAAAATCAGGAATCGGCGGTGAAAGCCGCAGCATCGCTCACAATATGCCGAAGATATAGGCCAATCATCAAGATGCAACTATCCTTGGCCCCTTTGAATGTGTCGCGCATGTGCATAGAGCTGCATGAGCTGAGGAGTCTTGCCGATGGAGAAGCAGATACCCATAACCACGTTTCTGCATCGACACGGCACCGAGTAAGGTCAAGAGTTGCAGATTCTCGACCCGAGTCGCTTAACTGGTTGGCCACACTCAAGCCACTGCCCACTTTGGTAACTTCGCATGCATTTTGTGCTGGTGGGTGGAATGGTCTGCTTGGGGAGCTTTGGTTATTCTGCGCCACTGGCACTGATCTTCAGACATCTCTCCAGACGTCCCTGTAACTTGCCCATTCTTCGAACCCTGGGCCGTATTAGCACTATCACGACGTTTCCTTCATCACCGTCCAACTTGCCTAGTTGCACGAGGCTTCCTATCCCATCTGTGATGCCGTCGAGAAAAATCTTACTCATACCTTGCTCCCCTAGGAGCCTGATGGATATATCAAGGAGACCACTTCTTATCTCATCACTTCTTGTCGCGGTACCTAGGTGTTGCTATTAGAAATCCGATCCGTACTTGATCACCTGACTTGGGAGGGCATGTGAATGGGTGATAGACAAGCTTCATTTCAAACTTATCCCACCGTGTTTAAGGATAGAGGACTTACGAGATATACAAATGCACGTAACACCACCGACATCGTTCCCTAGTTGACCTGCCCAAGGAAGGTTGGATGCGACCTGACTACCAGACGAAGGTGTATATGTCAGAGCAACGGCAACAACTGCTTTGGCATCCGTTGCCAAAACAATATCCTTGACGTTTGGTTGGTTCATCAAAGACAGATACTGATCGACCCAACCCATTTTGGCTTGCGCCGTTGACGTCCTCTCAACAACCTCTACGACTCGGCTCATGTCCTCCTGAGAACAAATGCGGAATTTAAAAGTCGTTGGAGATGTCGGTCCTGCATAGCGCCAGTCTCCAAAGTCTAGAATGAAATCGTATACCATCATCCCCGACCCAGGATTGCCTTTATCCATTTGCCACCCTCGGCGGCGAAACCACTCATCATAATGCGTCATTCCAGCAGGTGGTCCATAAAGAATTCGAGGAAAGGTTGTTCCAAGCTGAAGACGGATGACACCTCGCGTTCTTTTGAGCTCACCGATCGCGTGGTTATGTAGGCTCAATCCAATCCCATGCTGTCGATTCGATGACCGGACCAGTATGATTGCTAAAGAAGCAATTAAATTCTCACCCTCTTGGTCGACATATGAGAGAAAGGTGGCGGCAAACCCCAGAACATCTCCGCTCATGGAATCCCGAGCTACGTAATGCTTTGCATAACCTGGTCGACGGAGAAGAGATGCAAGTGTCCGCTCGTCAATTGCGAAGCGGCCGTCAATACATTCCATCCAGAGACTCAACACTTTGGACATATCCCTAATTTCATTCCACTGCTCAATTGGCCACAGTCTCGGCTGACTGGGGTCTTCCAGCTGCTGCTGCGGAAGCTGAGCACCTCGACTGGACACGGACTCCCCGAATATCAATGCCGCTGTTGCTTCGAGGGCTTGTGGAGAATATCCAGCGGTTTGGATGAGTGTTGGAAACGGAGGAGACTTCTTGGGGTCTATCAAACTGCAACATACCACGATGATACAAGGTTTCCTGTCGCTGACAGCAAACAAGACGTCGGCAATCTCAACTTCTATATCTTGCCCTGGATTTAGAGCATAGCAGAGTATAATGATATGACCTCTCTTAATGAACCCAAGGTGTGTTGATGTAATCCCATTTCTAGGTGGTAAATCAGCACGATTATTTGTAGGTGGGAAAGAAGAAAACCTTTGCGTATATGGAACGTGCCGTATCTTCGCATGTCTGCTAGCCAAAGATCGACCTAGAGGTTCAAAGGGGTCACTGATATCGGCGGGATCCTGGCTAATGGGAACCACTACTGGTGTCAAAAGGACGACGACATCGGCTTCACTGAGCGATCTTATTCTCGAGAGCCAATTCGAAGTGTCTCGCAACAGGACTGCTAGACTCGAGGGATTCTCGGCTATTTTGGCAGGTTCCCCATCAGACGGCCGGAGCTGCGCCTCAGAATCAATGTCCCTGAAGAGGTGAGTAAATTTTCATACAGAAATAAGTCTGGGCTTACATCTCATCCTCGTCATTACCGGACTCTTTGGTACCGATCACATCCATCCCCAGATCAGGAGCGAGACTTTTAAGCTTGTTAGTTGGAAAGGAAGAGGAATTGGGATCACTCACTTGATTAAGAAAGCGAGCCTTGAGGTTCAAGCACAATGCAATTAGTCTGACTCGTGAGAAGCATGGCCTCTCTCGTCTTTAAATCAGTTGTGAAATCTGAGACTGTTAAGTGGATACTGCTAATATAGCTTGTCCAAGGGCCCGTGGCTTCAAAATGACAACTGAACTTCTTGTTCTCCACCACCATACTAGGTTCGCCTTCCCAGAACAAAAGCTACCAATACCTTTTCTGGAGTAGACTAGCTTTGCTACGGACCCAGGAGCTTGGCCGGAATTAGCCGCCCTTGGGAGGTACCAAAGCGCACGGGAGAGTGGCGAGTGAGGTGGTTGAAGGTAGCTTCTGGAAAAGCCTGGAGTTAGCCAGCGTGACCAGCGTGTCTAGACAGAAAGAGAATGCGCATATTAATAGAACTATGATCAGCCACTGAAGAAAACCTTGTCTTTCGCTTCAATCCTGCAGGCCAGGGATTCCCGACACCAAGCCACGAAGAGTTGAGAAGGCGGAAAGGATAGCCAATAGTGCAGGTGACGGATCTACGGGGAGAGCCCTAATCCCCAAGAAGGCCCCGAGAAGATGCTCAGCGAGCGCCAGCTCTCCCGGTGCTTTGGAACACCAGTTTGATCCGTTCAGATCTGGGAGGATACCCGAAGAGCGGGTAAGCCTACAATTCTTCACGGACAAGTTGTCCGGCAGCGATGGCCCAAGCCTAGTGGCCACCCTGGAAGCGCTCGGGTACCCTTTCTAGGAGAAACAAAGTTATGAACTGAGGGTATTGTTGCACAAGAGTGGGCTGCTGTCTCGTTAAATCGAGGTAGCCTTTTATCGGGTAGTGCCTTAGCGGACTGCCCAACGCAACCCAAGTCCAGTACTACCTGTATCTAGCGGTGATATGCAACGTAAGCCAAAGACAAATCTTCTGGAGATGCCCATCCCATGAGACATAGAGCAGAAGAAGTCAGATAAATAGTCGTGTTGGCAAGCTTCTTGCCGCCTCAGGGTTTCGAGCACACGAGAGAGCAACATGACCCCGCGATAGGTCTAGAATCGCGGGGCAGAAGGAAAGATGATCCTCTGAGCAGAGCAGATGCTCAGCTTCCATGACAGGGCCTGAGGTGAGCAGTAACCAGGGAAGTCGAGACCGCTGAGACTCAGGAGAGACTCACTTGAGTCCAATAGTGAGCTGGAACTTCACCGCAATATGCAGGCCAATCTCGCCTTTCCCTTGCAGTCGTTACACAGGCTCTCCAACAGCGCTTTACCGCCGGCTCGGTCAAGAGAATGCATTCACGGCCCGTGGGGGGAGGGGCGAGGGCTGGTGGACACAAGAAACAGAGAAGACGATGAAAGTGGTCGAATGCCCATCCCAAAAACCTGCTCAATAGCCTAATAAGCGTCCAAGAAGGGGTATGCTGCCGGCCCCAAGAGCTTCGGGATGAGAATAGCATCATGGCTGGCCAAGCTCTCACGTATCTCCCTCGATACGTCCAACTAGCTGAACTCTAAAAGGCCACTGTCAGTGCCTGATTTGACAAGCCGCAACGGAATGGACAGCGTACGGCTCTGGGATGGGTCCCGTCTTCTCACGATCCTACGATGCAATGCAGGCGAAGGAGCAGAGAGGCTGCTGTCTGGTCTGACTAGGGCCCGGTTGCATCGAAAAGGGTCGAGTACTTGCCGTAGGGTTGCTGCGAGACAGGGCGGGTTATTGGCGAAGCGTACGCGAACATCATGCACCTAGAAGGTCGAAAAAGGGTATGAGACCATATTCGCAACACCCAAAACGATGTGCTGTACGTGCAATCGCTAGGCGGGTTTGATGGGCGCCGCCGGTGGTGAGGGAAAGGTTGTCTGGCTGCGGGCCCAATAATAGGGGGTGGGTCGAATAACCGAGAAGTGAGGTCGTCGTCGTCGCTTGAACTCCCTGCACGCTCTCAGTTGGCTCGGGTGACACAAGCTTCGCGAAGGAGAAAAACAACACCACGCGTCACCTGCATAACGCGCCTCTCCTCTAATATCAAGAAGACCTCGAGCAGGTCTTGATAGGCTTCTGGATAAACGGATTAGGATGGACGAAATCCTCGAGAGTCTCGAACATGGTGGGCTCTCCTCCTCTCCCTTCGGTCTGCCAGCCCAGTGAACACGTATTGACCGATGGCATAGCTGCGGAGAGACCCGCGAAACAGCGCGTTATCAAAGTCTCCATTATCGTCGACAGAGCCTGCTCCCGAGCGTCGGAGGACGGCCTTTCACCCGCCTTGCTGATGAGGCTGGTCGACCTCATCACCCTCCCAAATGAGCTGGACCAGGGGAGTATCAACAACTTGATCCGCAGTCTTTATCCCGCCAGTCAAGTCTCCGACGAGACTGTCGTTAAGGTCGCTGGTAGCCTTGGTCATGGCCGGGCAAAGCCTTCGTACAATACGCAAGCTTCGTTACTTAAGTGGCTGATTATGATCTACGACGTGCTTGAGAACCCCAAAGTCTTGTCACAACTCTACAGCGTTCTGTTTAATCTGCTTGACACTGTTGCCATCCGGTAGGCCGTGGCGCTTGAACCTAGAGGACTCTCTGACCTGAACATCCAGACCTCAACTATGTCACGTGCTAGCCCTCATCACTCGACGCAAACATGTACGACCTTTCAGAATCCAGACATTGTAAGCTGATTGCCCTATATGATTTATATCTCTGACTCGTCATAGGATGGAATTGACACGGCAAGCTGGAAATGAGCCTCCTCTTGTAGGACTCATGAGAGTATTTAAAGACTATTATCCTGACGTAATAGTCGGAAATACCACTTCTGGACGAGCATCAGCGTTCATGGTATGCTCATCTTATGAAAGAGAATAAATCACTGTCTCACGCCTGCAGCATCCAAATCCTGAATGGCGTCAGAGACTCGGCGAGATACAAGAGGCTCATTCCCGACAAACAAGAGATCAAGTCCCATTGGAGGAGCGAAGCTTCAGGGTATCACGAAAGACCAAGTTAGCAAATAGCAAAAAAGCTTCCATTATTCCCGAAGTCCACACGTCTCACGCTCAAGAAGTATGTTTATTTTGTTCTGTCCCTTGGGATTTTGCTAACAGTTCCAGTCTTCTGTAACCCTAGAGGAGATTGAAGACGTGTATGATTTTGTGCACAAACTCGAGAAAATTGAGCCACCTAATCAGTTGATCGCTGTACTCACAGATCCACTATTACAAAAGTATTTTCAACTCAAGGACACAGAGAATGCCCCGAGGAGAATGGACAATTGGTTATTTGCTGTTTTTGAGGATTATTTAGAGGATACGCAGTCATCCGAAACCCATATCCTAGACATTCTTAAGGTTTTACTAGAATATACTCGTTCCACAGAGGTATGAATGCTTATCCCAGTATTCTCGCTTGGAATTCGACTAAATTGCTTTAGAAGCTTCCAGCGGCATGCTCAGCTTACCTCAAGTCCATGATCCCATCTTGGAATGGTGTCCAAGGTCGAGATGAGATATTAGGTCTGCTTACATTCATACCGATTTCATCTTTCGAAGGTATGAAATATTTCATGAGTGATTCTGAGGTCGGTAACTCATAAATTTAACAGAGCTCTATATCTCTACCTTTCAACCTCTTGAGGAGGCTCTACTTCAAGATGGCGCTTTAACTTCAAAGATAGCTCTCCTTGATTATTATACCAGTCTCCACGATCAATGGACCTCAACACTTATCTCATTAACCTCACCAACAACCGAGTCAGCTGCATCACTGATGTCCCTTACAACCCATGCAAGTTCTCTCGCCTTAACAATCCTTCAGACATCCCTCTCGATCACCGCCATCTCGTCCGTTCTTAGATTCTATGAGTCTATAGCCTACCTGATCAGCCTACCAACTCTTAGAGCTGTCGTTCGCATTAACCTTCCCCCTGCCGAGTTGATATACACTTTACACTTCACAAACTCACTAAGCAATTTGAGTCGCCTGTGTGGTATCTTGGCTCTTTATAAGAAAGCATTCGAGATTGCAATGGCACCCAGACCCAACGCTGCGGTAGAGGGCTCGACATACCCAAAGGATTATGTCAATCATTTCAATGGATTCTTGATGGATATCTGCAACTGCTTGTGGCGGTCACGCGCGTTCAACATCTCCGATCCAAACGCCATGGGTTGTCTCATATCACCAGATGTCATTCCTGCAATGACTAGATACATTTCCAGTTTAGACACTTCGGTTTCCCTCCCGTCTTTATTTAGTGCGTCATTCTCACCAGTTCTTTGCTTACTGGCTATCTCATATATGAGGGAACTCGAGGATGGAGCCGAGGATGAGATTGCAAAGAGGCATGCGGGACCTGTGACACAGAATTCTTTAAAGCATCTTGAGAAAGGTGGGGGATTAAACTTGCTGTGGGCGGACTACAAGTTAGGGGTGTTGCAGTATATGGAGAATAAGGGAGCTCCGGGTGTTGGGGAACTGATGTATAACACCATGAAACATTTAATGACAGCTCGAGAAGTGAAGAGATAGCAATGTATGTTTTGGTCATAACAAAACTGGAATCTGACTTTCGTTTGGAATGTGATCATGATACGCGTCCCTTTCGCAGATCCGAACGATCCGGGAAAGTTTTCCTAGCAGGTCAGAATAGGTTCTTTTATTATCATTATAGGTATTTGTATGTACTTGTGGGTTCATGCCGAACCCTGCTTCCCATCCGTGAGAACTCCATAACTCCAAATATGCTGCCAAGTTACACTTTCGATCTTGAGACCAAACGGTTGGTACAGTTCAGTCACGAACAGATTCCTCCACGGACAGAATCCTCCACGGACAGAATCCTGGAACGACTCCAACTACAACTCTCCTTTGCCGCCTAGTATTGAACTACCCGCAGCATTCATCGCCGTTTCCTTGACCTTTTCCACCAAAACAGTCTGAGTCGCACTCTCAACCACACTCTGAACTGCAGCCCTTGCCTCATCGCCATTATAGTAGAACCAGGCCCGGTTGGTGAGGAACGCAATATGTTGAGGTAGGTATAATGTCATGGCAATGATGATCATGCTGAAGAAAAGGAATAGAAAGGAATCTATACCGAATTAGCAAGAGGAGTTGAGATGTTGTGATTGGGTGATAACGCACTGAAGATGAATTTTTCCGTAGGTGTGAGCATGTACAGTGAGAATGTGACCTATCCCGCAATCAGAACAGCTTCTCATTTGGATTCAGAGCCGGAGCAAACCTCATATTGATATCTCTTCCTCTGGAGCCACCGGAAGGTCGAGGCAAACATGGACATCTTGATTGAAGTGTGGATCGACCGGCTTTGTGGCAAGTGTAGTGATTGAAAAATCTTGTATTGAAAATCGAGTGTTCAAATCTGCTAGGAAGAATGAGCGGCGTCAGTTAAGGGAGTGAAAGAGTGAGGTAGGAAGGTTTTGTCAAAGGGTGAGAAATTTAAACTCCTGAACTTCCCTCGCTGAGCCTCGGAGCGTCAGAATCCGGATGCCGACTTCTTGCGCTCCACCAGCACAATTGTTTGAGCAACACAAGATGAGCAATGATACGTGGGTGCGTCTTCTGTGCTCGTGGCCCAATATTTAAGAACATTTTGAGGAATCAATTGGCAAAGCGTGGCTTTACCTTGTCGCCAATATGGGAACAGAAGCAGATGCCTCCTCGGCCTAAACCACCCAGCGATGATGAGTTCACAGAGTCGTTTCTCAAGGGCAGTGGACCTGGAGGTCAGAAGATCGTATGTTGATCTCAGTCTACATTTGAGCTGTACCTTGGAGGGCTAATTATCAACTCCCAGAACAAAACCTCCTCTGCAGTCCAACTCAAGCATATCCCAACGGGTATCGTTCTTAAAGTCCAGGAAACCCGGTCCAGATCCCAGAATCGGAAGATAGCACGGGATAAACTGGCAGAGAAAATCGAGGAGCTGGAAAAGGGGAAGGATAGTAGGAAAGCTATTGTCGCAGCGACCAAGGCAAAAAGGAAGGCAAGCGGGGTTAAGAAGAGCAAGAGAAAGTATAGGCTATTAGAGGAAGAAAAGGCCAAAGGGGCTGCAGAGGGCTCATAATATCTAGAGAGGGATATCAGTTCGAATAAGTGCCTGATTACCGTGGTCTTGATACACCGTGAGATATTCCTCAGGGTCAATTAGATCTGTATGGCCACGAAATCAACTTATGGACTCTCTAAAAGCTTTCTAGTGTTGATGACCAATCGAAATATGCCACCAGGAAGAACAAGATGAGATATCTCGTCAATTATCTAGCGAGGTGTTGTATACTTTCGTTCGAGGAATAAAGTATGCGATGGTCCACGGATTTTCGAAATCCATAATATTCCGCCGTGTTCTCAATAAAAAATAATTCTGTTTGATTGATCATCTGAAGATTGTATACTAGGAGCACTTGAAGAAGTGCATGCTCAACTACTTTTCCAAGAAACAGTAAGAGTGGCATCAAATCTAATCCGTAAGCGGAGACCATAACACTACTCCACTTCGTAGAAAGGAGATTTCTGGATGGATCTATGATGAATTCATTATTCTAGTTTACGTACAACGTCAGGAACAAATATCGCTACCGTGATGGCTCAGGAACTATGTCTAAATGCATTAACAAACAAATGTTCAACGGAATGAGGCTCAGAGAAAACAACCAGAACATCAAGAAGTTGATTGGCCACTCATTTGGCAATAACCTTATTAAAAACAGCTTATCTGCCAGACCTTCTAAATATACCTCATTCTCCGAGCAACAACGAGGCATATGATCGTAAAGGCCACTAACACACCCAAAATGGCAAAGAACGGTCCAAGATTTGGGGTATTCGTCCAGGGATTTCTAACATTCATACCAAAGAGTCCACAAACTAAGTTTAATGGAACGAGAATGGATGCCAATAAAGTAATCTTGCTGAGCACTTTGTTCGCGTGATTCCCCTGAGTAATGTTGTCAATTGAAAGTTGGGCAAGGTAATTGCTGTGTGAGCGAGAGAGCATCTTTTCGAAATGTGCCAAGCTTGTCATCATCGTAACCACATGATCCTGGATATCGCCTAGATATAATCCGATATCCATTCGAGGAGTGACTTTATAGTTGGCATTGCATCGCTTAGTGAAACCTTTCAGTACGTCTGCCTTCCCACCGAGAAGTTTCATTAAACCCATGACGTTCTTGCGAACCATTCCGATCTTGCGCAGGAACGTGTGCATATTATCGTTACGAGCAATGAAAACTTCATCTTCAATGATATCCGTCTCCTCACCAATTTTGGTGATAATAGGAGCAAAGCTGTCCACAATATCATCGCTAGAAATGTTAGACCAAGATATTTACAGAGATCGAAGACCGACTTACATTATGGCATAGCAGATCCAATCAGAACTGAGAGCAACATAGTCCTTTAGCATTGTAATTCGCTTTCGGACATGGGCAGCATGCAAGTTCGGAGAAAAGCTAAAACTGAGCGTCCCTTCTCTGAACACGATAACATAGATGTTGAATGGCTCATATTGTTGTTCGTTATCCTCGTCTACAGCATGGAATGAGCGAAAGCATGCGAAGTAATAAGACGGAAAAAGCTCAATCTTTTCACGCGCTTCTTGAGTGCTAATGTCTTCAATAGTCAAAGGGTGAATACCAAAGGCTTTGCAAATTGCTCGGATTTCCTCCTCTGTTGGGTTGTTCATGTTCAACCACCAAACACCATCGTCCGTGTCATTGCCTTGGGGGAGGGTAAAGAGTTGCCGAACATCCTCTCCTGGAAGAACCAAATCTCCAAACTCAGCAGCATGAATAGTAGATTCAGCAGTGGATGAGAAGAATTCAAATCTATTCTCAATAGCGCGCTGCGGATCACCTGCAAATTCCTTGACGCTATGAGCGGTAACAGGCTTCTCATTCAGTTCAGAAGAGCTACCAGAAGGAATATGAACAATATCACCTTCCGACGTAAAAGTTGCCGCTGCGTTGCTATAGCTGTGTGGCCGTAGGTCATGGAATACACGCGCCTGAGGTTGTCCCTGTGGCGGAGTCCTGTCCCGGCATTCCTCATCTGCAATAAAGTCTTCAAGAACATCAAAGTCTATCTTTAAGGTGTCTTTATTGCCGGCCGGGTGAAGTGGGAAACAAACATCTTCCTCCGCGGTGTTAGATGACCCAGCAAGGCTCTTGGCATCATTGTCATTGGTATATCTCCGGCTTCGTCTGCTTCGCTTGCTGCGGCCACTTTCATTTGTTGTGGTTCTATAGAGCTCACAGTCGTCGATACGTCTGGCCTCAGTAAAAGATCTGATAGCATTGGGATCAGAGGAGGACATTTGACGTTCCCTACGCCGGGCGTCGGCGAAAGCCTTCACGGAGTTTGGTGGAGAAAGATCTCGAGCATCAAGGGTGTTAACTGTGCCACGGCGGCTTCTGTCATGATGTGGCCGGGTTGGGCGTACAGCATGTAGTCCGGTCTCATCATCTTCTATCGCTTGTTCAAAATCTCGAGCAATCGTAGGAAAGAGTTCGTGGTTAACATCTTCAAGATTTGGGACGTCATTGAATCTTGCTGTCCCGTGCATGGTTTCCGCTGTGCCACGCCTGGACATTGCTCTTTGAACAGAGTGGGTATGAAGTGTATGGTCATCCAGCTCTGGAACAGGCGTACTGTACCCAGTATCGAGAGAGGTATCCTCATGGTCAGACATTGTGCCGATTATAGAATATGGCGGTGCCGTTGATTATAGTGTAATCCTGAATCAAGTTGAGAATGATGTGAGAACACAGATATTGGGCAATGCTTTGCTCGCGAGCCTTCAATTCAAAGGCGGGTCGCAACGAGCGCCCACCGCGTAGTTGGCGTCAACTTGATGTGTTTTTTGCACAGGAAGCCCCTGTACAGCTCTTTCGATCGAGAAACCGACACCTCGATTCCTTTCCCCTCAAGTGATAACGTAAATGTGTCAATGTGTGGATGGTATAGGTAATAGAGCAATTATGGGGGTTTCTTGTCACCTCCGCAATAAGCCCAGGTCTTTGGACCGAGCAGAGGTCGGATGAAGGAGAAGTCGTGAAAGTTGAGGACCGCCAATTTGAAGGTTGGATGCAAGTGCCGCTGCGGCGATTGGATTGCGAGTGTGTGCGAAGAACTCAAAGAATCTAAATCGTCAATCGAGACGCTGTGGTGGTGATGCCGTGAGTCGAGAGGCAAGCAGGAAAACGGTGGACAATGACGTCCCAAGACGGTCAAGCTCTCACCACGCAAAGGCGGGAACGGGTAACAGTGCTTAATGCTCAATGAATCGGGAGGTTCAGCTGCTGTGACTTGACAGTCGTTGTAGTATCTTGTTGAAGTGAGGTGGTAAAACCAAAGGTTGTGGTGAAGAGGGAGAAAGGGAGAAATGGTGGAGGAAAAGAATTGCTTTATCGGCACCTTTAGTCACCGAAAAACCTATCCAGCCTTGCAGCCGACTAAAAGCGAAGTTGGGCAAGTCACACTTACTGAAAAAGACCAGCCAGTTCAAGAATTGCGCGCGCACTCACTCGAGATGTCACTCACGGGGGTCTGTTGGGCACCGACACGGCGCTTACCTCCCATCTTCTTATCTTCAGCTTCAAGCTTAGACAGTCGTAGTCAGGAGGAGTGCCGTGCTGTGCTTGGGTTTGCCTGCTCGTGCAAAAATCACTCAATCTCGAAGCCTCTCACGTGAAAAGGTACCTGCTCTGATTGGCGAGCCACATCCTCTGCAAGGGACCCTGCAAGTGCAAGGCGAGGCCAGATCAGATCGATCAGAATAACTCTGGGACTGACTGACAGCAGCTCCCACTGCACTTCACACAGACTACCTCATCAATATGGCCGACCAACTACTGGAACAGGTGCGCGAGCTTGCAGAGGGCCAGATTGTGCGTAGTCCTTATCCCTTACTCGCGCCTTCAATACTGATGCTCCAGGCAGGACTTTGAAGGTCAAAAGCTGGCCGAGTATCTGGCAACTGCTTTGCTGGCCATTGTAGGGGTGAGATCAAAGAAATTCCAGAAGGCTGAAGAGAGCTGATTTAGATTAGGCTATCGCTTTTATCGTAGGATATCTCAACCAAGACATCAAACGTGCTCTCATCATCGGTCTTGGTGGCACCGCTCTTACTTTTCTTCTCGTCGTTCCGCCCTGGCCATTCTTCAATCGCCGTCCCGTCAGGTGGTTACCAGTGACAGGAAAAGCACAAGACACAGGTGGAATAGATGTTGGCGGATTGGTAGTCGAGTGAGGATCTTGGAAGTGGAGTTGAGGAGTCATGCGGCGTTTGGTAATAAAAGAAACTGGGGACACAACTATGAATCCCATTATCAGAGGTCTCTCGAAATAGTATAGCAGCTATTCCACATGAACGCCGTCACTGTATTTTGCCTCCGCGATACGCCTTTACTGTGCATCAGAGCAAAAGAGCAAGAGAAATCCCTAATACACGCTTCTCCGCCCATGGCCATCTATGTGGGATGACTTTCATATTGTGCTCATTCTCATATTCAGGTATACAACATCCCTTAACGACCGTACTTTTGAAATTCCCAGTCCCTGTTGTCGAGCGGGCACACTTGACGTGTCTTGAGCCAACGTGAGATGCAATGAAAGTGGAAAGCATGCTGTAGTCTGTCAGCCACGCCAGAGCATATATGTGAAGATACTTACATTGCAGATACCCCAAGCAACAGTGCATTCTTCGCTGGTCGCAGAAGCTTGGTTGGCTTGACATTCGATGCCTAATCTGGTCAGTACTGTAAGATAACGAGAACGAACACCTACACAAATCCATGATATGATTTCTACAGATGGCACAGTTATCGACCACGATATCCCAAGCCCAGAGAGCGACCGCGTTCCACTAAATGAAAGTTAAATACAGTCCAGACCCATAGACAGGGTGTGCAAGCTTACCTTTTTGACCTCGAAGCGCTTTTTGCCGTCGGCGCCGCTCTCAACTCCAGCTTTAGCCTTACCAGCTGCCTTCTTGACTGGCGCAGTGGATCCAGAAGGAGCGTCAGTCATATCGACGTCCGCCATGGTGATGTAGTTGGTGTTGAGGTAGGGAATATGGGAGGCTGAATGTTGCGGAGGGGTAGTTGTGGGGAGGTGGTGGCAAGCTTAAGACGGAATACAACGCAAGTGACTTTTGGGAAGATAATGCTTGTTTGGACTTTCAGTCTGACTGTCCAGTCGAATCAGTCGAATGGGGTTATTTACAGTCTAAGGCTGGCCTTTGTTACTGTTTGGACGCGAATAGATTTGTAGTGTGACTAAGGCGCAAGTTCCAGCCTTTCGATTGATACAGTATCATTGCCTGGCTCCGCCGCCTTCCTTCCCCCCTCGCTCTTCTATCTTTCACACCATTTCGAACAGGAACTCAAACAATGAACCAAATACTCTCAGGGCCTTACCTCACTCGAACCAAAGAACCCAACTTCTCCTACTGTGGTGCATCAAATCCTACGAGCAACCCATTCACGCATCCACGAACAGACCCTTGACATCGCAAATAACAACCGCGATCTCCATCGCGCTGGCCTGTCCCATCGTCTGGCTTTCTTTGTTTCGAAATAAATTCATTCCTTCCGTCGGCTGTTTATTATTAGGCCAGGGAAGACATGTCTACATCTACAGAGTCCCCATCTAGAGGGCACCGTCATACTCGAAATGCCACCAAATCTTCGAGTGCAGCCTCGTCGCAATACCGGCGAAATCAGCCCAATTCGCATGCTTCTGTACAAGATCCCCAGAACGAAATGTCAATTTCTTCTGAGAATCAAATCTCACATCCAGCAACCCCTCCGCGAACACCTCAGAAGGATAATCAAATACCCATTCCCTCTTCCTCAACTGCACCTCAGAATGGATCGAAGCAGAGGTCTCGAAACAAAAATCGACCAAAGAATGTGACGACTTCTCCAGCTATGGCAAGAAACAATCGAAAAACTCCACCTCTGACTAGCTCCCAGACTTCCAGCGCCCCTGCTGCAAAACCAGCGAACACGCCCTCCACTGCTGCGTACGCTGGTCCTACTTTTCATGCATCACCTGCCCCGTCAGCTCTACCCATACCTAGCTTTTACTCCAAGTCCGTACCTGATTCTCCTGGAGCAAAGAAGTTGAAGTCATCTTTAAAAGAAGACCTTTCAACTACTCCCACTACAACCACCACCACTAAATCCCAATTCCTCGGAGAGGAATCTCCTCTGGACGTTTTTTTTAAGGCTGATCGGGAAGAGAAGGCAAGGGCAAGAAGCGCGAGCTCTACCCAAACTCCTTCCCTCCCAGGGCCTTTTCAGCCTCCAGGAGGAGCAAGTCGCAATAATCAGACCCCTCCTTTCCCTGGAAATCAAAGTCGTACTCGCCCAGGACATAAAGCAAGAATGCCCTCAAGTGGTATGTTCGCCATGGAGCTAGATGGAGAGAGCGACCCAGGCACGCCTTATGGACCTGCATTTTCCACTCCCTACGCTCAACGTATTAGTGCTGCAAAGTCCGCAACTACGTCTACAAAATCTCTTCCTCAACCCTCCGAACTTCAGCAATCCACAGAGAGATCTGAGGCATTAAAAGCTTATCTTTTCTCTGGTCACTCTGTAACTCCTTCTGTGGGGAACAATTCTAATGCGGCTCCATCTTCACCATCAACTAGCTCCAGCGATTATCCTACCTCCTCATCTCCTGTTGGTCCAAGGAGTTTTGGCATAAACTCACGTTCGTCATCTTACTTCTCTCAAATTTATGGCTCCGATCCAACAACCTCGAACAATATTTCTCGCACTTCTGGCCGCTCATCTGGCCTTCGTCAAGAAGTTACAGCTACAAAAGCTCCCCATTTGACATCAGAGCATTATAATCAACACGCTCCTTCTGACTCACGATTTCCTGAGCAACGATCTGTTCCACCCACTAATGATTTCGGTGGCCATCTTAATCCTCAAATTGCTTCTCCTAGTAGACTTCAAACATATGAGAATTCATCTGGATCGAAAGGTGTAGATATCCAGGGAATGGAGGACAGCCTCCGCAGAATCTTGAAATTAGATCCTAAAGGCACTTCTGGCGTTGCAAGCATCGGTCGGGTACCACCAACCGCGGTGTCTTATGTTGATGGTAGAACTCCACTATGAATGGTATGCATAATGGCGTTACGGAATTGGGAATTGGGAATTGGGAATTGGGATTAATATCATGTTATGAATTATGGCAAGACGCTGGCGTTAAGGTCCTTAATTTCTTGACGAAACGAACCTTACGAAAGGGTTTTCAACTTCAGTCATTTCATCCAGCGACCATCGTCTGACGATTGGGCGATTTTATTGAAAGTTCTTTTGTATTCTCTGGCAAGTTGATGTGTTTACGCACCATCTTAGTTAACTTCCGAGTCTGGAAATTTCTCTTTTATTTGGTTACACCCAACCGCACTTTCTGCACTACATTTTCCTTTGTCGCTGGAGGAGCCGACTGGGTGGAAGATGTTATTTTTACTGAAGAAAAAACATAGTCGTTAGGTTGGAGGATAAGGGCGGGAAGGGAATGAAAAAGTGGAATCATTAGCATGCCAGTTTTTTCTAGGGGAAGGGTCTTCATCGCCTTAGTCCTGGCTATATTAATAATTCATGTTTTCACTCTTTAACATTTTAAAATGCGTCATGATTTGCTAAACAATATTCTCGCATACTTTGGAAGGTGCTAGGTGTTTGCGGTTAGGTCATGCTTTGTTAGATGAAAAGATGGCCAAAAGTTACTTCTTCAGATAATTCGGTAAAATTTTGTAGCTGCATCTGATGTCGAATAATTATCAAGTAAACCCAAATTCTCAAGATAGCAGGCCAATGCTTAACAAATTGTAGCGCGTCTTCCTCTCCCAATCCTTGTTTCCAGATACGCAGGGCGGCTGAGCGCGGCTAAAACTTTCCAGAACGAATACTCCTTGCTAAGATTTATGGTACACTGCTCGGTGGAAGAACTGCAATATTCCACTAATATGCCATTATGAGGCGAATATTTCGTACCGGATCTGTGCTACCATACAGTCTTCAATCCCACATTCAACGAAGATCCTTCGCTGAGGTCTCTCAAAATGCAAGGTAGTCTATTGCGTGATCCTCCTTTCAACCCCCGACTAATTCTCTAGATAAGGCCATATGATGTTGTGGTAATAGGAGGTGGTCATGCAGGCTCAGAAGCATGCGCTGGCGCAGCGCGCTCAGGAGCCAGGACTGCACTTATTACGCCGACGCTCGACAATATTGGAGTATGCTCCTGCAACCCCAGTTTTGGAGGAATAGGGAAAGGGACGATGCTGAGAGAGATTGATGCGCTCGATGGGGTTGCAGGGGGAGTCATCGATAAAGCCGGCTTACAATTTAGGGTGCTGAATCGGAAAAAAGGACCTGCTGTATGGGGACCTCGAGCGCAAATTGACCGAGCTTTATATAAGAAACATATGCGCGAACAGCTTGAGACGTACCCAAACCTCTCCATTGTGCCTGGAAGCGTCGCAGATATTATTGTTTCTGAGGATGAGGGCAAGAAGAGGATAACGGGGGTCCGTCTGGAATCAGGGGAAGTCGTCCCAACAAACCAGGTTATCATTACGACGGGAACCTTTTTGGGCGGAGAGATCCATATTGGTTTGGAGTGTTTTCCTGCTGGCAGAATGGGAGAGGCTGCCACATTTGGGCTGAGCAAGTCACTAAGAGAGGCTGGTTTCGCCTTGGGAAGGCTAAAGACCGGCACTCCACCTCGACTTGCCAAAAATTCAATCAACTTCGGGATTCTAGAGGAACAGCCAGGAGATGACCCACCTATGCCATTCAGCTACCTCAACGAGACCGTGTCTGTACAGAAGCAGTTACTGTGTCACGCGACATACACAAATGAGGCTACTCATGCTGTGGTTCGAGCAAATTTGGACAAGTCTATTCATATTCGAGAATCTGTGAAAGGACCAAGATATTGTCCGTCCCTGGAATCCAAAATCATACGGTTCTCTGAAAAAGAGAGGCATATAATATGGCTTGAGCCTGAAGGCTTCGACAGTGATATCATCTACCCTAATGGAATATCCATGACTGTTCCTGCTGAGGCCCAAGAACAATTACTTAGGACGATTAAGGGTTTAGAGAATGTAGAGATGCTACAGCCAGGTTATGGGGTAGAATATGATTATGTTGACCCACGAAGCCTAAAGGCAACCTTGGAGACAAAAGCTATACAAGGACTCTTTTTAGCGGGACAAATCAACGGGACCACAGGATACGAAGAAGCAGCAGCTCAAGGCATCATCGCTGGAATAAATGCAGGCTTGGCATCAAAATCAAAACCCCAACTCACCCTCTCTCGAAGCGACGGCTACATTGGGATATTGATTGACGATCTCATCACCAAAGGCGTCTCCGAACCATATCGTATGTTCACTTCCCGCAGTGAATATCGCATGAGCGCCCGGGCAGACAATGCGGATCTCCGGCTCACAGCCAAAGGGCGAGAAGCAGGCGTTGTAGGTGACAAGCGATGGACGCACTTTACCGATGAAGTAGCTCAGATGGAAGAGCTAAGATCAGCCCTCATGAGCAAGATAGAGAGTCCGCCAACCTGGATCAACAACGGCTTCAAAGTCAGCAATGATTCCACTCGACGGAGCGCCTTTGACGTATTGCGCGTGACCGACGTTACAGTCCCAGACATGGCAGCAATACTTCCCAGCATCTCAAAGTACTCTGCACGCATCCAAACACGCGTGGGTATCGAGGCCGTGTATGCACCATATGTTAAGCAGCAAGCTGCGAGAGTGCGATTGTACCAGAAAGATGAGAATATGAAACTACCTCTCGATCTCGACTATAGCTCCATCTTCGGTCTTTCCATGCATGAGAAGTCGCTGCTGGATGCTACAAAGCCCGGGTCATTGGGACAGGCGAGACGGATAGAAGGGATCACGCCGACAGGGATCTTGAGACTTTTAACTTATGTACGAGATGGAAATCGAAAGGTGGCTAGGGCGGGGCTCTTGATGAGATGATAAAAACAAGGGAAAGTTATGTTAGCACATAGACAATCGGGATTGAGGAGTTTGGCGCTTGAACGAAATTTAAACAGATCACAAGAGCATTGGGCATTGGATTTTGGTCATAGATGCCGATGGATGTTGTATGATTTTGTAAGATGCTACTCTGAAAAAGAAGTCTTGGTTCTAATAAACACGATGTTGTCATTATTTTAAAACTTAGCCAACGCCGATTCGCTCTCAGTCAGGGTCCACAGCAGTCTCCACCAGGCAACAGACCCGACCATCAGCAACAGATAATATAAAATCGTAGCAAGTGTACTATACTTAGAACCTGTGTTATTGTCTCCGGCCTTTGACTCGTCTTCTCTCTTTCCAACATCGGGTCCAATGATGGTCTCTCCTTGTCCGAGCCTTCCCCAAACCCGTGGGAAGCCCATCCAATTGCAGAAGGCATGGACCACGATGACACTAGCCAGACTGGCCGTCCTCAGGTATATGAATGTCACGTAGCCACCAAATAGAGTTGTGTATGTGAACTGCAGGAGTGAGCGGAGAAAAGCTTCCCGAAGCGGGGCGTGTGGGTGAGTTATGCGGAACTCGTAGAAGTGATGGATATGAGCCAGGCCGAAGATGATGGGAGTCAGAAAAACGATCTTGGTGTTACTGATCTGAGCGAGGAGGAGGAGCGGGACGGCAGCGGAGCGGAAGAGAACTTCCTCTGTGATGGGACCCTGTTTCGGAATTAGGTCCTGTAATTGAAGGAGCATGGAAGGTGAGGTAAGCCCACCGCAACGAGATTCCTCCACCCGATCCAACCACCCAAAACAAAGTCTAGTCCTCTGAGCCGGATCCAATCCTTCCATCCACCTTCCACAATTCCCTTTTCAAACAATGGGCCAGCAAAGAAGATGGTGGTCAGGGCGAGAGTCTTGCACACTTCATCAAAGCCCAAGGGGAAGTAGCCCATCTGGTGGAGGGATTTGATGGGCGAGCCATGATCAACGGATGAGAGGATCAGGAATGTTGACACGGAGCAGACGATACATGAGATGGTGACAGAGCGAATGCGGCCCCGAATGACAGAGGGTGCATCGCGCGAGAGGGTTGGGGAAGGTCGGGTGGAGGGATGCAGGTAGAATGGGAGCACGTAGACCAATGTGTAGAGGATCTGCGGAGAAAGGCTGTCAGATTGTCCATTGTTTGTTGATTGTTGACACGGCACGTACCAGGAGAGCAACAGCAGCGGTGGCGGTGATTGCTGGTATTTCGGGCTCTGCAGCAGCAGGTCAGTGAGTTGTCCAGCAACAAGGCTGCATCCGGAGAACAGAGCCTCGTTTCAGGTGGGGAAAGAGGCTCGTACTGACCCTGGGAGCCGGTGTAGTAGGCCTTGAGACGGTTGAAGAGGCCTGCGGGAGCCATGAGGGTGAGAAGAGGTGGGAGGAGAGAGGTGTTGTGCTCTGTTCAGTTTGGGTTCTGTTGTTCTGTTGTTCTGTTGCTCTGTCCTGCGGGATGTTGGTTGGTTTCTCCGAGGTGACGTGCATCGGCGCGAGGCATTTCCTCATGCGACCTTGCCCGACCGAAAGCGTCCGCCCCGGCCCCTTTTCAATACAGTAACATCTTTTTTCAATTTTCCCATTTTTTCGATTTAAAATGAAAATGGTCCGATACAGCGAATTCACCAGACGCAGCCTTTCACTAGAGGATGCAAGTCCCTCAGAAATGACGACACCTGCATCGGACCAGGGAGCTGTCGCCATCTCGCCAGGGCCGGCGATGCTGGGCCCTCGATTCGCTGGAGAGCAGAACGCGCGCGACGACACGAAAAAAACACGTCCCACCTTCATGAACACCTCCAGACGAGACACCGGCCACGGTCGAAAGGGGCTCGCGCCACGAGATGAGTACCCACGGTCCAATCGATGGCGCCGCCGCCGTTGCACCTGAGATGGCGATATGAGTTCCCTTATGCCGCCGTTAATTATGCTCTATCTCTACTATGGAAGAACAAGGCATGGGGAGGTGAAAAGCTGGAGTCTATCGATACCGCGATACGAGCAGCGCAACGAGAATGGGACAGGACTCTCCCGTTGCGGCGATAGAAGGACACTGCTATGATTGTATTAATCTGATCCTCGTCCAGGCCACGCCGCCGTGTTGCCTTTGCCACCGCCTGCTCCAGCTGCAGCTGCTCGTTCCTGCATGTCGCTGGCTACTTATTTTAAGCCCCCCCATGTCGACCTGCCTGCTGCTGTCAAATCGATTTGCTGGAACGAGCAGAGCTGCAGTATAGCTGCATATTCTCCTAAGAAGCGCAACCGCTTCTGGTGGATCATCTGAAATTTGAAGAATGACTTGATGAGACCTTGCCTGCCTACCCGTACCGAACGTACAGATCGGTAGGTGGAAAGTTACTGCTACTGCTGCTCACCGCAGGAAAGATATCTGACCCAGCTGCCAGCAGATCAAAGTGACCTCTCTTCTCCTCCTCCTCTTCCTCCTCCTGCTCCCTCTCCTGCTCTCCACCAGCCAGGCCATTCACTCATTCTTTTCCTTTTCGTTTCAGCATCGTGGTTTTTTATCAATCTCCGTTTCCCAATTCCCTCTGCTGAGGACCGTTTCTTGTTCCTCCTCCTCCTCCACCACCTCTTCGTCCACGGCCCCCCTCAATATCCCCACTGCAACCAGACGGTGCTTACAGCTTCATCTATATCTATACCACTTCATCTATACCGACCATTACCGGATCTCCCAGATTGCAGTTCGCGAAACGAGGACAATACAATAGCTGGAGCTTTCCCCCTCTATCGTCTCCCTCTGGATTCTCCGCATCTCACACACGCGCGCATTGAGGACACCAACGAAAGAGCGTTCATGGCATTCTGATGCTCGTCTGAGGTCGCTTTTGGGTGCGGCGGCTCCTGGATAGGCCTCGTTTAGAGCGCATCGCCTGCACAAGTTCCCAAAATGGACGACCAATATCCCTCTTCTTCCACGCACAAAAACACCTCGCCCACACGAAGGCCGCCGCTGCATCAACGAACAGAATCGGAAAGCAATAGTCACGTCGTGGCAGCAATTCGCCTGGTGCCCAAGACGCCTCCGCGACTATTGGGGCAAGATTCGGACCTGGGCAAGGATCCCCATCCGCCTCCTTTACCGACGCTCGCAGCAGCAGCAGCCATTTTTCCAGGGCCAGGGGAAAGGGGCCTGGCTGCATTAGACAATGAGTTTCACAGCACCAAAGCGCAAAAGCAATCAAACAATTCTGCTCATTTCGCTACCGTCAGTGGTTCGGCGCTCTCATCACCGCCCGCAGCGCGTCAGCAGTCCCTCCGCAGTGCTCACTCTGCAACGCCCAGCACCCGATCAACATCGCCAACCTCCTCTACCCACTCCAGGCCCAAACCCAGGAAAAAGCGCCTGCACGTCCATCATGACAACAAGACCTTCTCCCTGCTGCAGGAGGATGCCGCCCAGCCGCCGGCTGAGGCTCGCGATTCCCCAGAGCTCTCCTTCTCGTCCACCAAGGCCTCGTCTTCCTTCCTACTTTCAGACGATGCCCATAGTTCACAGGGGTGGGACAATCTCAAAACTTTATGCGTGTCGACAAGGGATATACGAGATCTGACTGGCTCCACCTATTCAATACCGTCGACTCCGGCTTCCAAAGATCAGGTACCAATATCTGCGGGTCCTATAGTGTCCAACTCACCCTGGAATTATCAGTTCGTTGGTGGCCTACGAAAAGTCGCAAAGACTCCAGATCTTAAGCAAAAAGCTTCCGCAGCTGTCGGACAAGAAGAAAGTCCCTCTCTGCCAAAGACTTGGAGAGATCCGCCGGCCCCGTCGCACCATCTCGCCGCGAAACCCTCGTTTCGTTCGACCAATTCAGAAGCTTCAGAGAGAACAAACTACAAAGTCTATCGTGGTCGCTCAGCCTCACCCGCAAATTCCTTATTGCCTCGCTCGTCGAGCGATTCCAATCAACACGTACCTCGCGACCCCTCCCCAACTTCGTCCGTTATTTATAGACCCCAGACAGCTGAATCGGAGTCTGAAAACTACGAAGTATACGAAAATTCCTCCCCTCCTGGTCCCTACCTAGACCTTGTTCGACATCCTAAATACTCCCAGGAGTCGCTGATCGTCCCGCCACTTAACCCCAAAGCTCGCCGACTAAACGATACTTCAAGATTTCACAAGCCAAGATCGAAGGATTCTTTGCTACGCTCACCATCCATTACCTCCATCTCGACTATCTTAAGCCACAAGGAAGCTCTTCGCGCAATTGTTGGCAGAGGCTCTCAGATACAGCTACCTATTCCCATACCCAAGATCAGGACGACGGGAACGAGTTCATGGGCAGAGTCGTCAGTCCTCCACCCACCGCGGTCACACATGAACGAGCATCCGCATCAATGGAGCTCACAGCTGTCGACTGTGCTCTCCGTCTCAGACAGCGGCACAGATCGAAATTCGCGGTCATGGTCCGACGACAATGGACGGGTGAGCTCAAACTTCGACAGCAGATCAGCTGCAAGTCGAGGTCGGATTCTTAGCATCAGCTCAGAACAGGACCCCGTGTCGCCAATGTCCCGCAGCCAGTCAGGAGAGCCATCCAGTGGAGTGTCTCGCGGTGACTCGTTTCGAGCTGTGTCTCGCGATTCGCTTACAGAGCCTCCACAGCCATACTTCGCCCGCCATCCTCGACACCATAGCAGTTCTTCGATCAGAATGGTACAAGATTTGGACGAGGATGGAGATGGGATAACCGACATGCAAGACCTCCGGACACGACCCTCTCGACGTCATATTTCGGGTTATTTCAGTAGTGCTTCTTCCGATAACGGGCGCTCCAACACTATGCGCTCAACTACGAGCACACGAGCGAATTCTTTACTGTCGAGTTCGATACCAGCATGGGCGAGGTTGTATTATGGCAGCGGGGAACGACGAAATTTAGGCGTAGCACCCGGCACGTCAACTGGAGGAACTAGCACTCGAGCTAGCTCCTTCAGGAGCGGCTCGCCAAACACGGAAAATCTCCCATCGAATATATACAGCCCTAGAAGACGACCTAGGGAATTTAATCCGAATAGACGGGACAGGCGAGGCTCGCTTGAGATGAACCCCGCGCCTCCTTTGATCGGGGATGATGGGCGGCTGATAAATGACCCTTACTCGCGGCGATTTAGAACATGGAGTATGTCAAGTATCTGGTCACCGCACCTCAGACATGATAGACGGAATCATGAACGGAGTGTTTGGGAGCCACCCAGTATTAATTGGAGTACCGGCGGAGGCGTGTTTGGCAGGAGAAATATTCAAATCGTAATGTTTACTTTGGGATTCATCTTCCCTTTTGGTAAATATCCCGCCTACTGAATCAATTTAATCAACTAACTCGGAACAGCTTGGATGATTGCAGCTGTTCTTCCCTTACCTCCAGCGCCTACTCAAGACATGCAAGAGCGTGATCGAAGCACAAGCAATCTTGAGTCTGGCAATACCACACAGAGTAATCTTCCTCGCCACTTTGGTCCTATGGACGAGGCGAGGTATGAAAGTGCCGTCTGGTGGCGAAAGTTGAACAGATGGATGTCTTTTGTTGGCGTGTTAATAGTAGCCTCGGTGGTGCGTTAAAACTTCCCTCCCCTTCCTCATCCCTCTAATTCATGATTAGGTTGTCCTTGTCGTCATCGGCGTCAAAGAAAACTGGGGCATGCCCAAAACTTCAAATTAATGCCGAAACGACTGTCACAATATCCTTGAGAAATATATATATATATATCTCACGCTCTCTACATCTTTAATTTCCTCCTTGTCTCTAGGTAGAGACGTTGTTACAATTAGCTATATATCTATCACGGTCTAACGAAGAAGATGTAAGATGTAAGATTGGAAAATTCACCTTTGTTTATTGATTGGCGCGGAGCAGGAAGCGATTATACCCTTCATCTGGATAAGATTATGCACTAGAGAATGAGTTAGATGGTAATGAGTGGTGGACGACTACCTCGCGAGACGTTGTTGGGGTTATTTCCTGAGTTTACTGATCAAAATGAGGAGAAAGAGATGTGGCGGATGTGGCGGATGTAGAGATCTAGCTGTAAATAGGGAGAACAATGATAATATGTTTATGAACACGTTGCTGAACGGAGCTATTATGCTTTTGATATTTCTTTCCCAAGATCTTTTGTAGAAATTTCTTGAAGATGTTGACTAGAACTAGTAGAAAATCGTTGCTCACGACCCAGGTACTAGAAATTACTGTCCTATTAAAAACAACACCTAATAATTAGGCAGAGAATCAGACCATATTCCAGATAATGATTTTGCACTTTAGAAAATCGACTACCCAAATTGCACTATCGACATTTAAAACAACCTGCACCACTGGAGCTGAGCAATCCAATCCTGAAAATACGCCTTTAGCTTCGTGAAATCGTTTAGTTTCTAGGATGGATAAGTTTGTTTGAGGATGCAGGATATTCACGACGCTATAGGTGCACTCAGCTCCTAGTGATTAGGAGAAACCTTTTACAGGGCTAGTCTCTACTTGTTATTACAGAATACCCCAGCCTGAGTCCTTTGTTTGGTTATATATTATGGATAGCGATCACGGCAAAGAGTTTCTGAAACGGATGAACTCCTATTTGTAGAGTTGCCAGTATCTAAACACACATCCAAAGCCATTACGCCGCATTTGTTCACTTCGCTGCCAGTAACCATGCATACAGACACAGACAGAGAAATCAAATCGGATTCGTCACAGGGCTCGATGTCGTCTTAGCTCTTTTAATCCCTTTCCTCTGTCTCGCTTCCATCTCGGCCCTCACTTCCGACACAATCTCATTAATATCCGTCTCCGGATCTGGTGGAATCCCAAGGACAGGCTGCTTATGTGCCAGGGACTCCGCACTGAGGGTTCTTTCCATGCTGGGCCGGTCCCCTGATCTTTCCTTCAATTTTTTACCAAGGAAAGCTCGCGCCGGTGAGGCGAAGAATCCAGTTGCGAGAGCGGTTCCAATAACGCCGTAGAAATAGACGCGTGACCAGACGAGGAAACTGGATGGGAGAGTGAGGAAGACGAAAGGGGCGGCAGCAAAACTGAATGCGAGCTGGGTACTGAGATAAGAGAATATGTCGTAGTAGATCTTGTATGGTGTTGATTGGCCGGTTTTGGGATCTAGGAAGAAGGGACGGAAGTAACGGCGGCAATCTAGATATGTTAGCAGAAGGAAAAGGGATTCTGGGAGAACTCTTACTTTTTGCAACTGTTTGAATGAATGAAGCGAGCACAAAGGCCAGATAATAACCTGGATAAAAACCATGCCAGAATGCCGAAGTCACGAATGTTGCCATGCTGGCGCGGAAGCCTGGCTTTTGGCCTTTAGGAGTGACTCGTAGATACATATAGTTTCGTAACCAGTTATTGGTGTTCATATTCCAATTGCCGAGATACGCTCTTGTATTTTGTGCAGTCTCCACGCCCCAAGGATTTACATTCTGGAGGCGATCCCAAGATACCTTTCCAGTGACTTGATCAACGCCGTTGTAACCAAGCCCTGAGAGAATGCAGGCTCCCTCGGTCAGTGCCCATACACCATAGTACTTGAGACGAGAAGTGAACCCAAGCATGTGAAGGAGCCAAACCCGTTTCAAGAAACCGGATTTCATATATGTATCGCTAGTCAAGAGACTTGGATAATACCATCCTGAGAATTTCAAGAAGAGGGCGATCCAAAAAATCCCTCCGGCTGCTTTCCACATGGCTGGGGTACCACTGCGTGGGATCTTGCGCTTCTTTCGGGTTGGAGGGCGTTTTCTGGGGTCTGTTCCAGAGGGAAATTCAAACATGGTTGTTTCGATCCAGCGCTTGTAGTCTACATAATCGAACGCCGGTCCTGCGAACAGAGTTGGGAAGAACATGACGAAACCTGCAAAATCGAGAACATTAGGCAGCTTCTTAATAGCCTTCTCTTTTTGGAAGTCGTTGAGTTCCGACTCCGGCAATCGACCATCGGCAACGTTCCAGCAAAAGGCTGTTAACTTTATGGTAAGAATCATCTGAGCTCCAGTAATGTCAACGATTGCTGGATTGTTGAGAAATTGACGGGTAAGTTGATTGATGGAGAGATGCCCCATGACGAATACAAAGGCAATCCATGGCATAAAGGGTCCATCGACATATTGTGCTATTAGGTATACTGCCACAGAACTCACTGCCAGCGTCCGCAACCCATCCCACAGATCGAAGAGACCGATTAAGTAAAAGATAGTTACACTGAGGCATGTTAGAAAGAGTAGATGGTAGAGAATGTTGACATGCCCTATGGAAAAGAGGTTTTTGTAGGTGGGCTTTTCGTCTGGAATACGTTTTAGAAGCGCAGCGAGCGGGTAGGAGATGAGAAAGGATGTAACTAGCTTGACTGTAGGAGGTTAGCGTCCCATCTTCTCCACGGAAGGGCAGATTCGTCTCATACGATCATCTGGTGAAGCTCCTAAGATACCAGCTACATATTCAAAAGCTGCGATATTGACGTCAGCGCGGCCGCATTCCTAAGGAAGAACTTACGAATATTGATGTAGGGCAGCATTGTGAATGAGGGCGTTGTAGATATCAGATCATTAGAGAGATACTAGTAACTACTACCGTGGTTCCATCTACGAACTTTGTGGGGAAGATCTGCAATTTGTTGAGTGGGCTTGGAGGCTTCTGGTGTCAGGAGGGATGGCCTGCAGACTGGTCCAATGCTCAATCAGGGATCACACGTGCAAGGCAGCCGACCTTTTCACAGTACCACTTGTTTGGCAAGCCAGCCATTGTAAACACCAAATTCACGAAAGCGCCCTCGAACACTACAAGCAATCCCGGCGATTGCTTCCTCTTCCAGTGACCGCCTTCTTATCCCAGCTCCACGCTTCCCACGTGCTCTTTCAAAGCTCCGAAGACATGACCTTGATCCGTTAAGCTGCTTGCGACTCTTCAACTGCCCGCTGAGATCTCACCATGGACGTGGTTCAAGCTGTATCGGGATACATATCCAAGATGGTGTCTGCGGGTGATGGTGCTTCTGGGACACCATCTGCGAAAATGAAGATCCTATTGCTAGATAGTGATACCGTCTCGATTGTGTCGACAGCCATTACCCAGTCTGCATTGTTGAACCACGAAGTCTACCTTATCGACAGGTTGGATAACCAAAACCGGGAAAAAATGCGCCATCTTCGCTGCCTCTGTTTTGTACGCCCCTCTGCAGACTCGATCCAGTTCTTAATAGACGAATTTCGAGAACCCAGATACGGCGAATACAATATCTATTTTAGCAATGTGGTCAAGAAGTCATCCCTCGAGCGCTTAGCAGAAGCAGATGATCATGAGGTTGTCGGGGTTGTGCAAGAGCATTTTGCGGATTATATTGTGGTTAACCCTGACTTATTCACTTTGGATTTGGGCTTTCCAAGGCAACGGATATGGAGCGGAAACCCAGACATGTGGAATACAGATGCCCTGCAGCGGACCACCGAAGGGCTGATTGCAGTATTACTATCTCTAAAGAAAAAACCTTTAATACGATATGAGAAGAATAGCTTGATGGCCAAGAAATTGGCAACCGAAGTACGGTACTACATCACTCAAGAGGATCAATTATTTGATTTCAGGAAGGTAGATACGCCTCCTATACTCGTAATACTAGACCGCAGAGATGATCCAATCACACCTCTTTTGAATCAGTGGACATACCAAGCAATGGTTCACGAACTACTAGGGATTCAAAACGGCCGAGTAGACCTGAGCGACATCCCAGATATCCGACCTGAGCTGAAAGAAGTGGTCCTATCCCAAGATCAAGATCCATTTTTCAAGAAGAACATGTATTTAAATTTCGGAGACCTCGGAGGAAACATCAAAGACTACGTAGAACAGTACCAGTCAAAGACGAAGAATAGCTCCAACATTGAGTCAATAGCAGACATGAAGAGATTTATCGAGGAGTATCCCGAATTCCGTAAACTCTCTGGTAACGTCAGTAAACATGTTACGCTTGTTGGTGAGCTCAGTAGGAGAGTAGGGGCAGAGAACTTGCTTGAAGTCAGCGAGGTCGAACAAAGTCTAGCATGCACTGACAACCACGCTGCCGACCTCAAAGTAAGTCCATAAGTTTGATATATAAGACAAAGCTAACAATGACCATTAGAACGTTCAAAGGCTTATTCAGTCTCCAAACGTCACATCTGATGCCAAATTACGTCTTGTTGCACTATACTCCCTTCGCTACGAGAAACACCCATCAAACGCATTGGCGATTCTTGTTGATCTGCTTGTGGCTGCTGGCAATGTCCCTCAACGCCGGATTGACCTAGTCGCCAAGCTTCTCACCTACCATTCCTCTCTTCAGCAGACTCAAGCAACAGGTGGTATCTCTGATATGTTTGAATCCGCTGGTATTTTCTCCGGAGCTCGAGATCGTTTCAAGGGACTGAAAGGCGTCGAAAATGTTTACACCCAACACTCTCCAAGATTCGAAGTCACGTTACAGAATTTAATCAAGGGCCGGCTGAGAGAGCAACAATATCCATTTGTAGAAGGTGGTGGAACAACCAGGGATAAACCTCAGGATATCATTGTATTTTTGATTGGAGGAGCTACGTTTGAGGAGGCGAAGACTGTCAGCCAGATTAATGCTAGCTCACCAGGAATAAGGATTGTTTTAGGAGGAACGACAATACATAATAGCACGACATTCCTGGAGGAGATGGAAGATGCAGTAGGATCATGGCCAGAACCGCCACCCACGACTGCTGCTGCCAGACTGAGGCAGGAAACAGCGAAAAGATAAATTCTAAGGCGGTGGCGTTAGTGAAACGGTGCATATCCAATGGTGTTTCGGCGTTGGAGGAGGATTGTGGATAAAAGTAGTTATACCAAGACAGCAGGTGATAGTATGGAAGATTTTGTTAATCATATCAAATCCATTTGAAGATTCGAACCTTCCCAAGCTGGTTACGAACTTTTGTTCAACGTCAAGAGATTTAGTCATGGTGACTTGATCCTTAAAATACGCATATTCGGCCCCTATTGACACCGGGTTGAAGAGCAATTCAAAACGGCATAGTCCTATAGATCATGCTAGAAATTGCCTCTAGTTCCAATCAAGCATATGGGAAATTCAATCCTCCCTTTTCCTTCTGTCCCTTCTCTTTGCCTCCTCTTTCCGGTATCTCATCCCGTGCGACAGAAGTAAATATTTACTAAAGAAGTCTTCCGCAAAATCATCGAACTTCTTGTACTCTGCTCCAAGCCTATATGCAGCACTAATTCCACTAACACACGCCAATTCATGCATGTTCTATCTACTTTTAGATTATTGTTTTTTGTTTCCAAGATGCAGGGGAATAAACTTACTACCAAGGTCCAACTGCCAGCAAATAGAGTATTACTCCTTCCATTTATAAACATCATGCCTGGTACAACTCTGATATAGTGCTGCCAGCGGTGTCCCTAGTGCCAGGTTAGTATGTGAATTTGTTGATTTTACTGCAGGTAGAAATATGGGGAAAGAGTCTCGAGCTAGTTCCTAGCTCATCCAGGAAAACAAGAATAAATCTTACCAGTTGATGCCACCATTTTTTATCAATGATTTTCTCTTCGTCGATATCTTTCCACGTCCAGAGTTCCTGACTTTGCTTGTCAAGAAAGATTGTTTGATAAACATGCTCTTTTCCGTCCTCATCCCCAACGCTACCTCCATTATCGGAGCGAAATTGGTGCTGGTAGTTTGAACAATCAAAACTCATCTCAATCTTCTTCGGGTCTTGATGATAGCTTTTGGTGTAGTACATCGGTTTAAAGCCTGGAGGCTCGCCATTCGGTCCTTCTTCCTTGCCTTTCGCGAAAGCTATCTGTTGTTCTTGGGATTTAGATTTAGGCTCCGCACATAATTTTGGATCGAATTGCGTCTCGTAGTGCTTATTAAAATACTCAGAGTCCGAATGCGTAACAGTGATGTCGTCAAAGAATCTGGCTCCGCCAAGTACAAACCTCTCACGTAGAGTTGCAGTCTTACCCAGAACTCTCAGAGCATCATCAGCCAACACGCACATGACTAGTTCGTCATATTTCTCAGGCTCCGATTCTGGCCCATTATATTCTCCCCTCCTATCATTGGCTTCAGAATTGAATGGCCTTGTTTTGAGAATGACGCCTTCTTTGTCCCGCTTAAGGATCTCTGTGACATCAGTCTTTACACGTATATCAACGCCCTTCTCAACCAAAGCAGTTCTCCAATCTTCGTAAAAGTTGTGTAGATGTGGGAAAGTAAACATCGTGGGAAGATTTGGGAGTAGAGTCTCTGGATCGTAATCCCAAAGCTTCATATTCGGATCATCAAACAACCTCTCTAGAATTGCACAGCTCACATTGGCTGTTTGGTTGCCTGTCCCTAAGAAGAGAGCAATCAATGGGTAGACCATTTTGTCACCGAAGTCTTTGCTGAAGAAAAACATACGTAGCATGATGCGGATAGGGACGAGGCCCAGAAGCGGAAGTGTCCATTTGATGATTTTTAGGACCCTGCCGAATTTCTTGATATCGGCAGAGTACTTGTCGATCAATGGGCTTGGGAAGCAATTCGTCCAGAAACCATCGGGTCCTTTGCCGAAAGACACCTGGAGTCGTACTTCTTCGGGCGAGTGCCCATAGGTCTCGAAAAAATTGAAGGTGTGCTTGAATATCTAACCTTGGATTAATTGCTAACCTTATTGTGAAATTTGATCACAGAGAGATGTTTGTAAGAGCGTGTACTGCAGAGAAACATAAGAAATACAGAACAGCTCTCCCTTAACTTGCATTCCAAAATCCAATATGGCGAGCAGAATAAAATTGTGTACTTACGGGTGATCCTCCCTGAACGCCATCATTCAAGTGAGAGGCGCCATATATGTTTTGATTGAGAGAAATTGAGGTAGCCTGGCCTCCCGTGACTCCCATTCTTTCGATAATAGTGACCTTGAAATTCTCTGGGTGATTTGCTAGTGATGCTGCGCAAGACATACCCGCTGCACCAGCTCCAACAATTACAACATGTTTCCTCTGCTCTGACATTTTGAGAAGAGAAAAGGGATTTTGAAAGGCAGCTAAATCGGCACCGCAAGTTTGATTTCAAAAGAGAAGTTAAGCATTTTTGGATACATATTCCGCCCGAAGTTAGACTACCGCCTTTTCAGGTCTAGTACGTCATGACTGCTAGCTCTTTGCCAACCATCTGGCGCGACGAATGTCGCCAACATAGATAGAGCCTAACAATGAATGCACGAAAGTGAAATATATGACAAGTAGAGCTTAAAAATTACTTCATTTATGCCCTCAAGTCAATGCCTTGAAAATCCAAGATCTCAAATGGTGGTACAGATGCTCTTGTTTGGCACAGTCCTAACAATAATGCCGATTGTGACACATTAACAACCACTTTGAAAGAACTCGAAATAAAAGATTCCTAAGATTCCATTACGGACAATGAATTCTTCCGTTCGGATTTGCTGAATTGTCCTTCCAGGTAATTGCTCGAGCTGCAAAAGTGATAGTGAGGATTAGTAAGCGTGCCACATTCAAGTCACGGGAACACGTATCACGACATGACCTCGCAACAAAATCATTTGGAAGTGGCTGCAACTCCAACAAAGCACACAGCAAACATGTCTGATAGCGAAAACGACGAGGAATTAAGGAGAGCCATCGCCCTGTCTTTGCAAGAGTTCTCACCAAGCTTTACGACGAAAAGCTCTACCGTGATTGACCTCGTCAGCGACGAATCCGATGTGGACGAAGATGACAGTCTTGACGCGCCTCAAAGGGTCATTTCGGATGACAAGAGATCCAGGAAAGAAAAGCCCCAAATCATACCTAATGCGTCGAACAATGCTTCTAAAGGTGAGCCCGAACAGACTGTCGCCAAGTCTGACAATCTCAACATGCTGCCATCAACCCTAAACACCAACTTGCAGAAACCTGTCCCTCAATCAGGCCTTGGGCTTCTAGGTATTGATAGAAGAGCCATGGAAGCAGAGCGTCGTGCTAGGGCTGCTCAAAAGATGGAAAAGCAAGATGGAAAATCTGAAACCAATTCAAGAAAACGAAAAGCATCCTCATCACTCTCTTTGCCAAGTGCATCTTTATTTGAAGCAAAGAAAGCTCGGGCACCCCATGTCAAAGATAGTCCTCAAACTGGGCATACCCCACTTCCTACTCGGCCTAACACGGTAGCAAGTTCTCCCATTCAATATCCAAAGGGTGTCGTGAAAAGAACTTCAGCGAAAGGCTTTCCTCGCCAGAGTGATGACATCACAATTGAAGAAGTCTTTCAGAAAGAAACTCTTGATTATGCTGTCTTGAGTGCATTCCAAATTGATCCCGCCTGGGTTCAAACAAAACTTGATCCAAAAACAAGGGTGGTATGGGTACTGCAAGCAAAAAATAATGCCGAGGTGAGTTTGGCTCTCTTTGATTTCGTTATGGAGTGTTTACAGCCCAATACATCTTCAACTTTACTCTAGAGCGAACAGAGTCAATCTCTGAAGGCTGGTTCATTCAAAAGGCTGACCAAAAGTAAAAAAACAACAGAAGCAAAATTGGCAAATAGGTGCAGATAAGGATTACCGATTTTGTTTTCCATCGATGGAAGGCAATATCAACTGTATGCACTCAAAACTACAACTCCTAGGGTATCCGAGGTAAGCATACCTCTCTTCAGGAATCTGCAATAGCAACGAACTTTCAGAAGAGAGTTTATGGTCGCCTTGAAGCAGCTTACCTAGTTCTAAATTTACTTCTAAAAACCAAATACTAATTTAATGTTAAGTCGCCTTCGTATTGTTGTGCCTAGTGGAAACTTGACAAGCTACGATTGGGGTGAAACCGGGGTTGTGGAAAATGTAAGCAAGCATCTAGGAACTAACACCCCCAAAAAACGATCACGGAATTGGGCTTAGTTAGAATCGTGATCGAGGAAATCTCGATCTCTTTTCTCAAGTCTTTGAACTATCAATGCTAACATCGTTAGGTGTGTTTCCTGATTGATTTGCCTAGACTTCCTGCAGGAAAAGAACCAAATTATTACCAGACACAATTTGGGAGAGAATTCGTTCATTTTGTCGATGCAATGGGCTTAGAGCAGAAACTCGCTAAAAGTCTTGGAAATTTCGATTTTAAGGAGACTGGACACCTGGGCTTTGTTCATACCATGTAAGCTTAAATATCAGAATGTTGGATGCTAGATTTATTTCTGACCTCAGGCAGCGGAGGAACTCATATTGGAGATGCGCTTCAGCGCACCGGATATTATGGCCTTGCGACTTGCGTACGAGAATTGAAACTTGAGACGGATGACACCATAAAGCTAGACTTTTTGGTGAGAAGAATACTCTGTTGCTATATATGATTAACGCTGAAGCTAATTCTCACCAGTCAGGATCTGTTGGCAGCATTTCGTATCAATTCATCAATTCTTTAATCCTAGCTGCACAAGGTTCGTACCCATTTCTTTCTCCACTACCATCTTCAATGAGGTGTCGTACCAAATTATTCCATTAAGAGTTAGCTTGATTTTCATGTAATCATATAAAGATGGCAATTCTCGGTCTCGTTAGCTGATATCGTTGAGCTAGGGAATGATGGACTAAACGAAGCTCATCTATCCGGTGATAGAGGTTCAAAAACCGGGATCAAGAAGGATGAGCAGCTCTCGAATGACCTCCAAAGTCGCTGCCGAGTTTATTTTCCCACACACGAAACCGTTGCAAGTTGTAGAGGCGGTTTGAATGTAATCAGCTCCATTCCTCGTGTATTTATGGTACTGGCCGCTCACTAACGAATTACTTGTAGGCGGGTGGTACAATCTGTCTCGAATCGAAATGGTACAACTCGGCTAGCTTTCCTCGTCCACTCATGCGAGATTGCGAGAGTACAAGAAAAGGCTTATTAATCCACAGCAAGATCTGGTTTGTACGACCAAAGAAAGTGAACATCAAAAGTCCAGCATGGGCATATGTAGGGAGCGCAAACCTATCAGAAAGTGCATGGTAAGTATGAACTGCAATTTCCAAACCACAACTCGTCGCCTCATTTTCTGGTCAGAAGTTGTAGACTACTGTCAATTTTAATTTGAGAAGATAAAACTCCATATGAGTTGTATGGAACTCGACAAGTAGCTCATTTTTCGCATATATGAGGCAAACATCCGGTCTTCTTTCTCAGTTCTCCAAAGGCTAACGTGGAAACACCTTAAGGGGCCGCTTGGTCAAGGACAAGACAACAAAAAAGTGCAAACTCAACTGCCGAAATTGGGAATGCGGCATAATCTTTCCAACGCCATCTAAAAGTGCTGATGAGCTTGGCAAAATTGTGGGGATGGAAGTGTTTCGAGGACATGTCCCTGTGCCGATGGTTACGCCAGGAAAGCTTTATGATGGAGCACGGCCGTGGCTTTATAAAGAGCAGTGAGGCACGTAACTTCTTCTCCCTCTCTATCTCAACTAAGCATTTGGAAATTGCGGGTGCTACTTGTGAGTGTGACAGGCGGAGAGGAAGAAAGTTTTTAGTTGTGTATTCTACCCTCCTAGAGGACTTAATATTCATCCCGGCACGGGTACTAGAATGAAAGCTGCAGGACATGCAGACATGGGATCGGCGTAAGTGCCAGGCACCAAGAAAACGGAGATAGACGTATCAAAAGTACCGTGAAACAACCCAACTTCTCTGTTTTTATGATTTTCAGTGATGAGTAGTAATTAGGGACATGGATGCGGTACTAGATCTACTTCAAATTTGGAAACCATGGATAAACGACCTCTGTCATAGAAGTCCAGGTTTCTTGTGCCAGCAAGTTCCGTTACTCTTCAAGTCCAATAGCAATATTTCCAACAGAGTTCTATATTCTGGTCTCCCTGAATCACAGGTAGGAGATGCAGTGTGTAGTTGTTGATGTCGCTAGATTAGCATCTTGATTATAACAAGCTAAGGTCCGTCGCTACTCCACCCTCCTCAGCTGGCCTTGAAATCTGGGTGAAGCACTAGGGTATCGGGATTCGTGGAACACGGCATTTCTTGAATCCAGGGAAATGAGGGTTTATCTTGAATACTATATATAGCCTGTACGATACGCCTCTTTAGCTGTTGCCCATTTATTAGTGCGAGATTCGCAGCGAGACTCAGCAGGAACGGGATGTGCAACGACAGAAACACCTCAAGACGGGAGATCTGGGAAAGCAAAGCTGGTCATCGCCTATTCCCGTGCTCTATCTCGGGATCTCATACTCAACTAGAGAGAATGGTTTGGTCTGGAACGACTGGACGAGTTGGGGTTGCTGTATTTCTATGTGATTCGGAACTTACCGACACCAGAAGAAGAATGGGAGGTCGGTGACAGATTTTACTGAATATGCATGAGCCTAAACACGGTTCTAGATCGATACCAGCGCCTGCTTCCGCCTCCCGACAAGGGAAGGCTCGATCTGAACCCTGCGGTTCCACCACGCCTAGAGGCGTTTTGGAGATTCCTCCGGGTCAAACTCAATCGCACTGAGGCAGCCAGCCTTGATGGCTCCTGGGTGTTCTTCCTGCTGCCCGATGCATGGCGTAATCATGCAAGCAATCCCAGGCTTCAGACTCGATTTGAAAAGTAAAAACGTGACAGAAGATTTGAGGAAGTCAAGGGGGCCTGGAGAGGGATGTTGCTCGCATGATGGAGGAAAAAAGCGAGCAATCCATCGCCATCGCCATCACCATACGCACCCGCGAAACATCAGTTTCCGACACTCGCTGCCTAAGCATTTGGAGGGTCGAGAATAGCGAGCGACCGAAGATACAGCTAGCACCTCCGGAGCAAGCGCAGCAACACCGCGCCGCGAAATTGCAGCTAGAGGAGAAGAGGTTATGTTCGTCGCCATGTCTCAGCGTGGTGGGTTCAGGACAGGCAGGGCCTAGTCAGTGGTACGTTTGATTCTTGCTCCTCTGCGCAAGCTCCATCACCACGGGTACTCCCTCTAGGTTGGTTGCTGAGCGAGATATGGAGGCTGAAGGAGGTACTGGCGGTCAAGACACAGGTCCTGCGGGTTTGTTTTCGGCTCGACGCGTCGGTCCTGTCTGACCATGTACGTAAATCCAGTGGCTAGTGGCTGATTAAGAGAGGATTGGATGGGCCGAGCCAGAAGCACACCCTGACAAGATATTGGCAGGGTCCACACTAGACCTGACTCGCCAGGTGGAAGCATTCTGGCGTGTATGTGTGCGTCGGAGAATTCCATTCATCCCAAGATCGGATTTGTCGAATTCCATATGGCTACTGCATTGGAGAGGTAGGTACACGGAGGTACAGCAGTAGTCGGTCCAGAAACCTGTCTCCAAAGATGAGCTGCTTTGCGTCAGTCTGACGTGGAGAAGATGGGTGGTCCTGTCCTCGCACCAACGAACCGTCACCATCGGATCCTCTCCCGCCCTCGACCATGAGCGGCTCAGCGTGCTTGTCCATGATTCTTGGGGTGGAAAGATTAGGGTGTCCATCATCTCGTGCATTGATCGCGCCTCCCAAGGCCCAGACCAGGCTCCAGCAATGCTGAGCTCTCGATGGCAGAGAGAGAGAGAGAGAGAGAGCGTGGCAGATGGAGCACTAACAGCGCCCCTCTTGTACAGGGCTGTCGGTGGTATCCTAGCGGATCGCAGGGGAGCGAGCTTCGTTTCCTTTTAGCTGACCGCTACGATAAACGGGAGATGCAGCTCAGAATGAAAGCATGTACCGTGGAGCCATGGCCCGACGGTGACGGCCCTCTCTCTCTGTCTCTGTCTCTCTGTCTCTCTCTCCGCGTCCTGAGACGGGGTCCAAAAGCAACTTCAAGGGTGCAAGAAATGCAGACATCTGCCAGCCGTGTCTAGTGGTGGTGATGGTGTTGGTGGTGGTTCTCTAAATCACGCAGGTCGCGGGGTGGTGTCTCTCGGCGTTGCTGCTGCTGCTGCTGCTGCTGCTGCTGCTGCTGCTCCTCCTCGTCCTGGTCCTGGTCCTTCTCGTCCTCCTGCTCGTCATCGTTCTCCTCCCTCTGGCGTCTGTCGGCGGGAGGAATGTGCCCTCGCTCCTCCAGTCCAGGAGCATTGGCTTCTTCCCCTGCTCTACCCCGCCAACATGCCGACTCGCTGCTAGCCCGGGTCCACGTCCAAGAAAGATTAAGTTGTCCCGCGCCACAGGCCCAGCAGTGATCCTAGTTTGCTCAAGCCAGTGAGCTAGAAGGCCCATAGCAGCCTATGGAATCAAGCCCCAAAAAGACGAGGAAGGGTTCAAGGGGGGCCGATGGAGCCCAAGCATCTCTGTGAGAGGACGCGGCCTGCCGTGCAAATATTGTTGTGCTAAGCTGCTGCTGCTGCTACCACGACTCTTCCATTCCTTCCCTTTCCTCGAGCTAAGCTCCCGGTACTCACCGTGCCCTAGGGACCGACAAAAGACGCCTGCTACCATTTGGCTGCGCGCTTGCTGAGGTGTTCACGGCCTCTTCCTCGTCCCATGCCATCAGCCCTCCATCCTCCACTACCACCACCACCACCACCACCACCACTACCACTACTACCACCACCACACCCAACATCGCTCCCCGACCCAAACCAGCTCCTTGGTACCCGACTTCCGTCGCCTGTGCTCCCCGACGGTGCGCTAGACAAAGACGCCAGGTTCAAAGTCCCCGAGTCTCAACACCAGACAGCCCTCCAGACAGAACTGCTACGGTCCCACCCCTTCGACGTGCATTGAGATTCTAGATCTCACCTGCGCCGACGACGTGACCTGGGTGGAAGGCAGCTGTGGATTGACCGCTCGACATTCTCTTACCTGGGAGTGCGACTGGCTGCGATTTAATGCTATTATTGTCGTTGATCCGGTGTCTGAATCGAACGAGCCCCATTGCAACCCACCACGACACCAGCTCAACCCAGGGACAATTCCAGCAGTCTCTGCAACCGGATAGAGCCAGAGCCCACAGGGTCAGCATTCATATCATGACAGTGAAGCCGTAGTCCTGCAATCCGGCACCCATCATCATCTTCTCACCCACCAAGGGAGCGCTCCCAAGTCAACGCGGAAGTCGCGTTCACGTACCTATCCTTTGGGACCAAACCGTACCTTCCGCATGCATGATTGCGAGAGCATCGATCCGGTACCGTCGAAGCAGCAAACCTGACTGGCCCGTCCCTTCCATGTCCCAGAGACGTCGCCAACCCCAACCATCCACCTCGCCAGGACCGCCGTCCTCTCTAGACTTCTTCTAGGAGGTCTGGCAGACCGATCCAATTCTTTTCCTGCTGTACAGGACTATTCCGCTCTGCTTCACACGCGCTCGACATCTCCCGTGGCTCCAACCGCCTCTGCTCAAGCGCAGGCTCAGGCTCAGGCTCAGGCTCAGGACCGCCGACCTTGCCTTGATGAGAATCACTTCATCAAATCACCCCCGATAACCACGCCACTCTTCGATTGCACAAACAGAATGGCTTCATCCTCACCCCTCACTCCGACGTTTTACGGCCATATTACCTCCACCCAGGACGCCCTGCTATTATTCGAAGCATGCCTCAGTGGAGCGCTGAACCATGTAGCTCGACGACCACACGACCGCGAGCGACCTAGTCTGATCAAGAGCGGGAACGTCTTCATTTACGAAGAGCATTCTTCGGGAATCAAACGTTGGACTGATGGTGTGCCTTGGAGCCCTAGTAGAATATTGGGAAACTTCCTCGTCTACCGCGAGCTCGAGCGCCCATTTCCTCCTGGAGAGAAGAAGAGAGCCATGAAGAGAAGCAAGAGATCCTCGCCGGGCATCAGCAAACAGGAAATCGTCGGTGGGGCAAGCAATGGAATAGGTAGCAGCTACAATACTGCTGCGGTATCACCAACCTTTGATTCTTCGAGCTCGAGCTCCCTCAGCAAAGAGACAGAAAGGTCTTTGATTGGTTCGCTGGTGGACTCGTACGGATTCAAAGACCAAGGCCTGGTCAAAAAGACTGTCAGTGTAACAGTCGGCGGTGTTTCGCATCATCTCGTCTCATATTACACAGTAGCTGATGTGATGAACAACAAGTTCATCGCCCCTTCGAAGGATCCCAGGTTTCAACACATAATACCACGATCCGATCTGGTTACTAAGCAGAACTTTCGGACACCCATTGATGAAGTGGACCCTTTAGATCGTATGGATGATCGGCCAATGTATCCCAGCTACTCGTATCCACGCAACGATTTTGATGTGGCGAGCCAAAACGTTTCTCATCGATCCATGTCGTTACCGACTCCTCCTCCTTTGTCTTACCAGTCCACAGCTAGCAGCTATCCTAATTATACCAACAGGGTTCCCTCTCAGTATGATGCTCGCGGACCGAGCCAGTCCAGCAATCTGTTCAGCAGCCAATATGTGCCATCTCCTGGCACTTATCCAGCGCATAGGACAGAAAATTATGATCTGAGTGGCTACAGGCAACAGAGAGGCGATTCTGCTGCTGGGTATGGACTGGAATCAAACCGGTCTCAACCACACCCAGTTGTTAATACCGATTTTACTCGCCGGCCGTCGAATTTTGAGCAAAACAACTCCGTTGACTCCTGCGTGTCGGAGATGTCCTCTACATCAATTGACTCAAAATTCACAAACGACTCTGGCTACTCGTCCCAATGCTACGACGGCACCAGAGAGATGGTAAATACCCCTCAGAACTACCCTCCCCAGCGCTCGCTTCCAACGCCAACTCAGCTCTCATATGATCGACAGGCGGTACAGCCCTACAGCGGAGTTGACGATTCTATATTGAAACGAGAAAATCTATGGATAACTGGAAACGTAGGGCCTGGTCATGGACACTATATTGCTCCCCAGCAATGGACTGGTGGGGGTACGTTGTAATCTACGATGAAATTTTTATTCGACCTCGGCGTGTGGCGAAGTCAAGTTGTACTGACAATTTGCATTATGGATCTGTATTTGATGAGGTTGGTGGGAACACAGGACCGGAACGGAGTTTTTGGTGGCGTATCGGAACTGAGGAACGTCACTGGCTGATATTAGTTGGCTTGGTTTGCATGGACTGGTTATGGGTTCCGGTCCGGCTATTACATTGATGATAGACAGCATAGCAAATTGATTTTGAGCGGAATCTGGAGCATTGGAGTGGCTGGAGGGGTAATAGTATTTTTTAATTACACATGTATGTTCTATGATAAAGAAGCGGGAGGAGCGCAGATACAGCCGAGAAACTGCTTGGTGTGTTGCAGAAACCTGAGTTGGTGATAGAAAACAGCCACGTACTGAGAAGAAAATCACACCTTGCTCCTACAAAGATTTCCAACATGCAAATGCGAAAGTTGTTTCGAGGTTTCAGATGAGGATTGACGCATTAGAGGGAGAGATGACTAGCCATCCATGATACTACGACGACATCAATACAGGATGAAGTCCGAGTCCAAGGTTGGCAGGAGAGTCAAAATTTGTTCCAGCACAGACGAGAGCTGGTTTTGCCGGAGTCAGCCCGATAGCCGCGACGAAACTGGGACCGAAAACCTGCCACCGCCATAGAAGAGTGAAGATAGAATGCATGCCTCTGAATTGTGCCTCTATTTCCGAGCCCGACACGTTGCCACGCTCTGGTCCATAGTCTGAACCTGCTCCTTACTCGCCATGCGATGGCCATGATACCTGTCTTAAGATGCCGGGGATGGCCCATGTCGATTGCGTGGACGTCGAGATCCAAATTGAGCCCATGTGCCTCGAGACCGATGCTGAACGGTCAATTTTCAAGAAGATTACTCCACCAGTCGGCGTGGGAAAGCAAGTGTTCAGAATGGGCCTTGCCTGGGTTTCGTCGTTGCAAGCGAATGAAAATCTTGTATGTTTACCGCATGGGGTTGTCAAGGCTGGCCTTACTGACCTGGGATAGGACCTCATTGAATGCTGCACGCTCAAAAAGACTTGGATATGCCACATCCAATCGCCTTGATGAATCAAATAAGTCCTCCTCACCTCATCCATCTTCTTTCAACTCCACGGATACGTCGGAAGGATGCTTCGGGGTCACGTGACGTCCAACTGCCCTACACATGACACCAGCTAACCTGAGTTGGGTAACCTAGATCAAACCCTCCAAGCTCCAAAAAGCCAATACTTAAAGCCCTCACCTCCCTTACGCCTCATGAGAACATTTACACCGTCCCTAATATCCTCACCTTCTCGCGTCTCATTGCAGCACCAGTCATTGGCTACCTAGTCCTGCATGACTACCATGCCTGGGCGGTCGGCCTGTTCGCCTACGCAGGCATCACCGATCTAGTGGATGGGTGGATAGCGAGGAGATGGAATCTTCAGACGGTCGTTGGGACCGTGATTGATCCCATGGCGGACAAGACTCTGATGACCATCTTAACCGTGTGTCTAGCTATCAAAGGTGCCCTCCCGAGTAAGTCCATGCCGCTCATAGTGCACATGGTATGTCTCTCATGGTTGATATAGTCTGGCTCGCTACCATCATCCTCGGGAGGGACGTCGGATTGGCCATCACGGCCATCTACTACCGATGGATCTCGCTCCCTCCTCCGAAAACCTTTGCACGGTACTGGGATTTCTCGCTCCCGTCCGCCGAGGTGCATCCCACTACCATCAGCAAGTATAACACCGCGTTACAGCTCGCATTGATCGGGGCAACAACGGCCATGCCATTGGTGACGGTTGACGTCAGCATCGCCATGACGGCCATGCAGTAAGTTCATGCTCTCCAGAAGTTTCGTTGTGGCTAGAGCTGACGATTCATAGATACTTGGTTGCTACTACCACCGTCTGGAGTGGTGCGAGCTACATCTACTCAAAGGATGCGGTCAAGATATTAAATCAGGATGGCTCGGTAAAGGCACAGAAGCCTGAGAAGTAGTGACGGATGTACGATATTGTAAAATATATGTATTACGGCTCAGCCCCGTTTTCAAAAGAGAGCAACGAGGGTTTTCAGAACAGTGTAATTTCCATCTTCGTTCTGAAGGGACGGCTTGTCACCCTGCTGAGTATTTTTGTGTTCACGCGAAACCCTTGGCGGATTGAGAGTCTTCAAACTTTTGAGAGGCGCCAGATCTTACAGTATACCCCAAAAAATTTATTGGGATGATTGCGAGTAACCCATCTCTCCCCTTGCTCCTTAGGGAACCCAAGGGCAAAAAGGTAGCGACAATCTTGATGCTTTCCCTATGGTTCTCTTGGAACGGAAGCTTCTCGCCGTCTTTACGCAGCGTTGCTGATAGTCTCGTGCATTGTCAAGTTTACATTACTGGCCATCGTCGGAAGTATCTCCAAACCATGATGAAGCACTATATACTTCTCTAGCTATTTCGGGTACGTCAAATCTAACAGAATTTTCGGAGGCTGTTTTGATATCTTTCCATTTTCTTTCGTGAAGACGTTATACTACATTTGCCATAAGAATGCAGGCTTTTATACAATCATTCGTCGTCCTCTGCTTCGAAGCCATCATTGATTTCTTCTTCCACGCCTTCATCATCCAAGTAACCCTCAGGCTCCTCCTCTGCAGTTTCTAGGACTGGTGCAAGAAGTGCAGTCTCAGGTAAACCTCTCTCCGCCCTCAACTGCTGAACTTTCGCATTTGTCATCTCATAGACGTATTGTCCTAAGTGCTCCACACCTTCCATTTGCGACTCCCCAGGAACTGGGCCTCCAATTTCGTTCGCTAATATCCGGGAGCTAGGCCATAACTCTCCAGTCACGAGCACCAGCTTATCTGATCTTTGGAGAAGAAGATCAAACGCTTCCTTCAGCTCATAACAAGCCTCGAAGACTGCCCGGCGGCCGAGAACATATAATCCTAAGCGTGCTCGAGAAAGTGCCACCGTGAGGCGGCGGATGTCTCTGAGGTAGCCAACTCGAGACGTACGAGTTAAGGAGAGAATCACGTCTATTATCACGTTAGTGAAATGATTAAAACTCAAAGGCTTAATAGAAAAAGAAAATACGTACAATCATTTTGCTCACCCTGGTATTTGTCAACCGTTGTAACAATTTTGGGAAGACCGAATAGAGGATTTTTAGCACATCTATGAGCAAGAACGTCTTTAATCAAGGCACGCTGCCCTGCATATGTAGCCAATATGCTAATGCTTGATGCCGGATAACCTAACAATCGCATGTACTGATAAATAGCTACAGCATATTCAGCCTCTCCAAGATTCTGAATGAAATGTGGCGTAGGTTCGGATTCTCCTCTGCCTTTATAGTCCGGTACTTCAATAAATTGATAGTCATATTTAAAGCCGGCATTAGCAGTCAGGAATTCTTCAGCGGTAGAAACGATAGGCAAGTTACCCAGATTTTGGTAGCGCCACGAGTAGAGAGAGGCTATTGATGGTCGAGCTCGTCCCTGTTGGTCAAGATTGATTGTCGGAACACCAAGACGAACCAGCCGCGAGAACAATGATTGTTCTAAATTCGCATACTGGCGGAAAGCAAGGTTCTGAACAACAGGAGAGTTTTGATAGTGGTCTCCGCATAGAACGACCCGTTGCAAAGGCATCTCACCGTGCTTTGGATTCTGTAGTGCCAAAGGAATGAAATTCTCGATTTCTGTGATTTGGGCAGCTTCCTCCATAACGACATTGTCGTAATGAAAGCCAAGAGAAGCAATTTCTCTCCTCCTCATTGCCGCATGTGTGGATGTCATCGCAATGATACGAGCCTCGTTTGTAAGGAGATAGTTGGCCTTGTCTCGATCCCTCCGTAATATCTCAAAGGGTCGAACATCTTCAAGTTCGGTGAAGATTTTTGCAATATGGTGGTGACATCCGTTGGCAATATCTAGGATTGCTTGCTTCTCTACGCCAGCCGGGAACAGTGGTTGGGGCGCGTTTTGGAAGTAATGATGAAATGGAAAAGCCTGTAGGATTACTTCAACCGAAGCATCTTCAGAGTGCGCGACCTCTTCAAACCTCGCCCAAGCTGGCTGAACATACACTAGGTTAAAATATCCAGCAGTCTCAGCAGACGTTCCATGTGCTCCTGGAGCACCAAAGTTTACTGCAAGGCGGTCAACTTCCCGGAGAAAGCCATCTCTGTTCTCAAAAAATGACTCCACTCTTCCGTGCTTACTAAAACTTGTCTCGGTGTCTAGATCTTCTTCGCCATGGCCCAACCTTAGTAAATGCCGTTCATCGATATCCAGAGCGACTATTTTTTGGAACAGTTGATTGAGGGCTTGATTGCTGTGGGCGATGAGTAGTGTCCGCTGATCAGGAAAGTTGTGGTATATGTTGTTGATGATTTGGGTAGCAACATCTGTTTTTCCTGTCCCGGGTGGGCCGACAATGACGGTGAGTCCAGGTTGCGAGCCCGAGATTATCGCATCAACCTGGGTTGGGGTGAAGCGAACGTGGTTCAATCTAGGAGCATCCATAGGGTAAGGACCAGTGTTCGAGGGCTTATAGGTAGATACTTGAACAGCTCGAGGTTGTAGCTGCTGTACTGGTTCGGCATCTCTACGCCTCTTTTTTGAAGATTTCGGTATGGTATCCTCTAGAGTCTTTGGGATATGTTCAAGAACATATGGCGGTCCAAAGCTGCCGTTCACATCATCGCTAGGTTCCACGGTCTTGCCGGGCAAGCTTTCAATCAAATGGTGCCAATCTAAAAAGGTATCCCGATAATCAACCTTCTTGATCTGGGTGGCTAGGTGGTCGTAGGTTGCTCCTGCCGGATCTCCATATCCAAGAAAGACTTCATGAAGCCAAGACGCGAGTGGTACATCTGAGAGTGTCAAACTCTGGATAGACTCTAAAATGGGCTTGAAGTTGTTTTCCCTCCCGCGTCTTCGTACGACAACGTTTATTGATTCGTAGATATCACCCTTGCCACCGGAAACACGTTGCATGTCGCTCTTATACATGACCGCATCAAGCTTGACATGTAATCTACGTAATCGAGGTCGCCCATGACCATTTTGGCCATCCTGATCTCGTAATATACGTCCTTTGTCGTCCAGAATCTGGATAACTTCGGCTGTGCGTAGATACTTTAGGCCTATCTTCTGGGCGTCGGGTGCTCCTACACTGCCATTTGTAACAAGCCCTGAATCATCATTGGCGTCAAGAGCTAAGAGAAAGATCACATCATCTGGTCGGAGAGATTCCCACTCTCGCCTTACACCTTCAGCCACGCGGCTGACATCCAAAGAAATTTCAGCTTTGACAGAAGATGGTTTCTCTTGCCCTACAAGAGGAGGGATGACTTCTAGTATACTGCGACATGTTAGAGGCTGTATTATATCTGCTGTTGACCAACTTACGCAGGCTTCGCGATTGGTAATGCCATCTTCGAAAATCCCTGGAAATGCGTTTGGCCATCACGACCAAAGCTCGGTCGTAAACGTTTGATAGTATCCTCGACGTGTTTTCTAATTTCATAGAAGGATTCACATCGATGAAGAACAAATGATCTCCATAAGAAGTCTCCTACAGTGAGGTACTGGAGATTGAGTTTTGGTATGGCGAGGGGTTGAGAACCATCATACTCGTCATTCCTTAACAAGATTGGTTCAAATAGCGTCAACTCGGTTGGCAAAATGCTCAAGTCTCGCGCAGTTTCCTGAAATGTCTTGCGTTTTTCGTGTCCGGACAGCAACACCTCGGTCAAAAATTGGCGGTCACCAACTATCCTTGACGAAGCTGGATAATCTGTGCGAAACTGTAGAAGATCACAAAGCTGGGTAATTTCCTCATTAGTCAGAGCATCGAGATGGCCTTCAAGCTCCTGTCTCTTGTCTATGGATCCATAGTTTGATAGAGCAAGGATAGTCAATTTCTCCTTGAAGTACCTCAGAGCAGTCCTCTGTAGGGTAGCAAGAACTGAGCAGTGTCGTTCGTATGCCTCTGTTCGCGTGTGCTGAATGCCAGTATGATCGTCAATGGAGAAGTATGTATAGTGCTTGAGAAGGGCAGTCAAATCCCTTAACAGTCCATTATCCTCGTCGTTAAATGCTGGAGACAATTTGATTGCAGGAAGGATATTCAAGTCTTGCAGAAGCGTATTTACATATCTTCTAGTAGGCAGTTGACTTTGCAAGTCGGATAGAAACTCAACAAATCGTTCACAATATCGTACACTCTCTAGGTTTTCATCAATGATGATTCTACTAATAAGGCCAAATTGTAAGACTTACCTGATTTTCTATGTTCTTTGTATAATTGACCGAAAAAATCAAGAATAAGAGTAAACAGCCAGGAGCGCTCAAACCGTAAACGGGGTTTGGTCGCATCATCAGCAGATTCGTACCGTTTTGCTGCCGCTCTCCAGGCTTTTCTTAGTTGTACACTTTGATCGAGCTTATTTTCTCGCTTTTTCTCACTAGAAATATTGTGCCATATCGAGATTGAAACTAATGGGGCGCATTCCTTTCTTACTATGCCACTGTCCAAGGACTGAAAAGCACTGATGATGAAAGATAGAAGATGCGTCCGAATATTCGCTGATAATGTTGTGTCCAACGTCATGGAAAGGATTCTTCGAAATAGGGAGGAGAACTCTAAGGCATTATCTGTGAAGATGTCTAAAAAAATATTAGCTTATATTCGGTCCCGGAAATCTGTTCTCGCACCCCATGTTGGCAGATGTTCCCTCGTCCGAACATTTGTGATCAATACTATGAGTAGGACATGAAAATTGGAGGAATCCTCCGAATAGCCTGGCCAAAGATAGCTATAAATTCGAATCAGCAATGGATCAAAGGCAATGTAAGAACGCGTACCTCTCCAGAATTTGCAAGTACTCAAGAATAAGAAGGGGTTTAAAAGCAAATTCCTCTTTCTCTAGAACATCCCAAATTTCCGTCTTTAACATGTCCTGCTTGACTTTGATTTTCGAGGACCTTTTCGATGGCTTCAACCAATACTTCTTCGCCAACTGGGAAAATGCGCTTTCATCTTGATCTGCCACGGTCGGTCTTGACTCATCCGCCACCTGTCGGAGTTCTTCTTTTGGTCGCGACCTTGGCGCCATGGTCGCTGTTCCCAAAACTATTTCTTATGGAAAGATGTTGCACGTCTTCATATTTTAGGTCACGTGGGGCGAGGCTGAACACGCGCTAATTTTAGCCTCATTCTTGGGAGCGGCCGCTCTACAAGCCGTGAAAGGAACCACAACCTAGCCACGACTTCATCATCAAAGAACATCGAACACCAAACAAGATTCGACCGCGCATTCAGCGCTCTCTATGTTGTGCGCCGAGTTAGTCCACGATCCTAGCTATGGACGGTCAGGCTGGTCATGGACTTCAGGCAGTGGAGGATTTTGGAAAGCTTCTACATGAGATCTTGGAAAAGGGTCTGCTGGCAAAGACAACAAATGCTGTCGAGCCGCCATTGAATCGATCCGATCTGTCCGAGTCATTCGAGCGTGTTAATTCGATCTTTCCACCTTTCATTTCCTCTGAATCGAAGAAACATGCCATCGAAACCGCCGCTCGAGACACGTTCAACAACCTACTGGTGAGCCGCAAGCTATCTCGAGCCTGGGAGCATATATCTGACGGTCGATAGGCGACCACTACGATTGATTCACCATCATTTGTACAGCTCTGGAATCTTCTCGACGTAATATCTATCCTTGAGGACGATGAGCAAGCCGAGCCAGCACTTCTCTTTTGGTTGGTAGAGGAGCTCTTGGACAGCCAGACAATTTCCGGGTGTCGCAAGATCTTTGATTATTTGGAATCGCGCCGCGAACGTATTACGGCCAAAAATTTCTTATCAAAGCACTTGGTAATTCTAAGAAGTTGCAACGAACTGCTTCGCCGGCTTTCAAGGGCTGAGGATACCGCATTTTGTGGCCGCGTATTCATTTTCCTTTTCCAAAGCTTTCCGTTAGGGGACAAAAGTTCCGTAAATCTTCGAGGTGAATATCATACTGAAAATGTTACGACTTTCGATGCCCTTCCCGCCGTGGAGGCGATCCCCGAGACAATGGAGGTTGATACCCAGCCCAGCGAAGCAACGAAGAAATCGGAAGAAGCCGCAACCTCTGTGAAAGGTGTTAGCTTTTCAAAGGATGAGAAACCTATGACCGCAGATCAGCTTTATCCAGTCTTCTGGTCCTTGCAGCAAAGTTTCAGTCAACCCAAGAGACTATTCGAAAAGGATATTTTCACAGTCTTTAGATCTGGATTAGAAGCAACAATGGTTATGTTTAAGTCAATACAGGCAGATGGCCTCGGACGGGTCACTAAAGTTTCAGACGAATCGAAAAGGATGGCGAAACGCAAAAGAGGTCAGAGTGATGATGACTTGTCGAACGCTTTCAATCCAAAATACCTAACAAGCCGAGATTTATTTGAATTAGAGGTACTCGTCACAATTGACAACCTGACTTGAGTTACTGACTTTGTCTCAGATAAGTGATCTGTCATTTCGAAGACACATTCTTGTGCAGATACTCATAGTGATGGATTTTATGCTTTCTTTAAGTGTGAAGTCAAAAGAGAAGCTTGCCAAAGCTACAATTGAAAAAGGCAATCTATCAGTCATGTATGCTGATCAAATTCTGAGTGAAGAAAATGTGAGTCATTATCTACCCAGGGTGCAATCAGATTGTCTAGTTTTAAGTCATCTATGTTTGGATATCGACTCATTGTTTGTTGTAGACAAAATGGTGTCAAGACATGAAAAAGTCAATCGCCGACTATTTAAAACAAGGATTTGAAGGTGCATTTTTCTATCGTATGGTGGAGACTGTTCTTTCAAGAGACAAAAATTGGGCACGTTGGAAAGTTGAGAATTGTCCATCAATCGCAAAACCTGCCATACTTGGGAGAGATTACACTGAAGCAAAAGTTGCAGCCCGCAAAGCAACTACAAATAAGAGACTCCGACCAAATCCTATTGGATCTCTAGACTTGAAATTTCTTTCCGAAAGCACAAGTTCTCAAGGATTGGAAAAATTAAAAGACTCATCAAGATACGAAATACCTACCCTCTCAACCTTCAAAAGCAAAATCGAAAGTGACGATTTCGATATCGACATGGCTAGGGATGAAGAGTCAAAGAACCAAGCTTTAGAAGCTAAAGCGAGCAAGAGTTGGCGTGCACTTCGAATTGCTAGCACTTCTAAGCTTGTAGCTTTTGACAAGATCGAACGATCAGACAAGATTGATGAGATTTTTCAGGAACACTTTAAGCCTGATGAGTCTGTGAACAATGGTGAAGATATGGATGAATCCGAGTATCCTAAAGACCGGCGTCCCATCGTCATCTCAGGTCCTAGTGGCGTAGGGAAAGGAACGCTAGTCAATATGTTGATGGAAGAACATGGCAAAGTTCTAGGCAAAAAAGCATCCCATACTACTCGCTTGCCAAGGGAGAATGAAGCTCATGGCCAGCACTACTACTTTGTCGCCAAGGAAGACTACAATATCATGCGTGATGGAGATGAGTTTCTGGAGTTCAACAATTTCAATGGCAATGACTATGGCACCAGCAAGAAGGTTGTGGAGGGCATAATTGCTAAAGGAAAAATTCCATTGATGGAGATGGATATGCATGTAAGCTTTCTGCTCAAGGGATGTTTGGAACAGAAGCTAATTTGCGATAGGGCATACAGCAGCTCAAAGAGAGTGGTTATGCTGCACGATATATTTTCCTCGCACCACCAAATATGGGTGAACTTGAACAGAGATTGAAACGTAGAGGGTCGAACGACTCAGACACGATCAAAGCTCGACTTGAAATTGCTGAGCAGGAGCTCGAAAAGTCAAAGATGGAAGGTTTTCACGATCTGGTTCTCGTCAATGATGACTTAAAAACCACGTACAAGAAACTATCCAACTATATTTTTGGCAATGAAGACAGCACGGATGGATCTTCGCCCCTTACCCCTATGCATGACGTTGGAGCGTCACCAGCAATCGCCATTGCTGAGGTGGAAATGGTGGATAGCGAAGGACTTGTATCAGAGAAAGAAGGTCCGCCTGCGATTGAAAAGGAGATCGCTATGGATGATAATGCTGCTATGGAAGATGGCTCACAAGAACACAATACTTGAAAAGGACGTCATTTAAAACAATGTAACAACACTGATTGGAACGTACTCGAACGTTTCGAAGGTTTGGAAGGGCTTGGAGAACTCGAAGATCTCTGCATAGCGATGGTAGATCTGTACCAAAATGCATGGTATTGAGCATTACTTCGGAATTGAATCCGGTCCTGCGATTTTTCTGTGAAATAACCAATCTGTATGAACTGTTCACATTGAGAAATAAGGCTTCGAGCTATCTACCTAATAGGTCGTTGCTCTAAGACGGCAGCAATCGAGACGACATTTCATCATACCAGTCAAGACGTGAAGGAGTAAGATGCCAGGAATATCTACCAAATTCAAGGTTGGCTGGTACATCTAATTTTTGAGATTCCAAGGTCTATTAGGACAACAGATAATCTCATTGTACACAATGTAATATAAATACCTTTATATAATGATACCCTTTATCACTTTATTGCTTGTTATGTGTCAACTTTTGTCACTGTAGCGCTGGTCTTAAATCTCTAGTGTCAGACTTTCACCAATTAGTAAAGCCCATCGGTTTCTCGTGCAGTCTATTGTACCCCACTTTCAGTGAGGGGCGAGGCTGGACAGTGACTTTCTTATCACTGAATTATGACATCGTTTTGTTGATAAAGTTTGGTCAGGAATATGAACAACTAGTTGTTTGTTACATAGCGGCGAGATTTATATAAATTTGCTATCCAGGCTCAAAAACAAATTAACACACTTCTTCGACACAGCTCTGGTTTCATTCTCCCACAATGCTCTACCCAGTCTCCATCCTCAGTCTCTTTCTCTTAGTCCTCATCCACTTAACACAAGGCCAGAACCAGAACCAAAATCACCAACACCTTTTTCAGACCCACCAGGCGGGTTTCCACTCGGAATTCATCTCTCACGCAACTCGCGAGCACTGGATGCGACGAGCGAACGCCGCTCTCTCTGAACTTGCATCGCCATGTCCCTTCGCTCCGTTCGGGACTGTGATCGTCAACGACAGCGATCTAAGTACCGGTCCCTTGGGAAGAGAGATCTGCTACTCGGTGAATGAGAATATGAGATATGGAAACCCCACATTGCATGGTGGGTTTCTCATACTTTGTATCAACAACGAGCGTAGAGCACAGTTAACAAATCCAGGCGAGATCTCAGGGATCAATAACTGCTCCCGAATCCTAACTGATCCGAAGGGCGAGTATAAGCTCACCTCTCAGGAGGCGCTAGAAGCTTTCAAGTTTTTGAGTCTATATACGAATGCAGAGCCCTGTCCTATGGTAACCTCAACTCCTTTTACCATCTGTCTATTTGCTGAAACCTCAAGTGCGCATCTGCAATTCGATGGTCGGGCTTCGCAGAGTGTATCTTTGGCACGAGTATTGAGAGTCTGATAGCCAAGGGGTGGAGCCAGATCTCGCTCTCTGCAGAGGAATTATTTGAAGAGACGGAAGACCTACCGAGTAGGACCCAGTTGGTCCAGAATGTGCTGGTAGCGGAAACAGATCCTTATTTTTCTTGGCAGTATGATCCAAGTTACCCGTGTCCAAAGGGGTGTGAAAGAACTGCTGATGGAGATGGTTGCTCTAAACCCATGTAGGAGGCTAGCGATCAGAACCTCTTGAGATCAGTTTCAATGATGACTCGGGTGAACAAGTTTTACATTGTGGATGGATTGGAGAAGTCACTTCTAAGCACGGAAGTCTTCCCATCGTTTCGATGATAGTAGTCATCTAATAGACGAGCTTTCTTTCGCTTTGCGTTGAATATCTAGCCTACGTCATTCCCACGGTTGTAGGATTTCGTGGTGTAGGTAGGAAGTGTACTGTGATGAGTTGGAAAAGAAAAATCTGAAATAAATCTCAAGAAGGACCTTCAACCTCAGATCCTTTCACAGAAACATCTCTCTGTGGAACGGCTATCGCTTCGGGATTCAAGACGTGAATTATTACCTCCGCCACCTACAAGATTTCAGAGTATGAATCTCTCGTGTAGCTCAATTTGCCTGAACAGTGTAAATCTCAGTTACGATCTGCGATAATCAACCACCAGAGAGAATGGAGCGGATGTTAAAATCCTTTTTAGCTCACTCTTAGACCAAACAGATCCACATGCCGAGTGTTAGCTACAAGTTACTTCTTCGTTGACGAGTTCATAGTTAGTATTCTGTCGTTTTGATATGCAGTAGTAGGTGACGTTTAAAAAAAAAAAAAAAAAGTTCCATTTACTGTCGTTATACCAATGTGGGATTGTGTATTTTCTTCTGGAATTGGTAATAGCTTCGTTGATTGTGTCCTGCTCGACTTAGAAGACTAACGCGGTAACTTAAGAGACTTGAGAAAAGTTCGAGAAGAAATGAGCGTCTAATTAATACAATCAAATACTTGAAAAATTGAGTACGATTAGTTGCTTGTCTTTCGTTTTCAATACCCAGAACCATTTACGGGCAATGTAATATAATTCGTATGAAGTTTTAGTATCTTAAATTACGTAGATTAAGCTTAAAAACGAGCGAGGTAGAGTATAGTGATGTTCATTGAATTTAAGCTTATTGCGAAAAAGGTGGTTGATGGGGATAACCCAGCCTATGTGACCCAGTGTCACAACACCTTTATCAATTGCTCAATTAAGCTGTCATTTAAAATCTCTCCTTGGAGGTCTTCCATTTACAAGAGCAGGATAAAAACTTCATACCGGCGTGGTCATTATGATTCTCCGTACATGTGGATGTGAATTCCAATGGCGCCATCGTTTATCTCTGTCCCTTATTGCCTGCTGTATCAAACAAGAGAGTCTTTCCACAAAGCTACAAGTCAGATACTTGGCCATTCCGAAGAACGCTTGGTATTTTGAGTCCTGGCCGGCACTTTGAGAACTCCCACAGGTTTGAGGTGTAGCAGCCCCTTTCAGTCAGAGAACAAGAACGAAACAAGAAATAGCCCTAAAACCTCATATGTCAGATAAGAGTAACATCTAAAAGTGTAGCATAACGAGGCATTTCTTGCGCTCCATGGGCGGTAACACAGCCCCGACTTCACGTTTGCTGCTATAGAAGTCAAGCATCAATCGTGCCATCGGTACGGGGAAACCCAATCAGTCACGAGAACCATGAAGTTGGCAGTGTCGTTAGAGTGGCATGATTTGGATCCGGTCTTAGATAGACTAGGAAGGCTGACTCAGAATACGATTCATTGGAATCATTCAATGAATTTCCAACAATTATTCCAGTGTCTGCCGAGTTAACTTGCTCGCGACGCGTCTCGGCTTCCTACTGTTTTCATGGAACGCGAACCGTCCTCTTCAAGTGCTAGTCAATCAGTCGCGCTTGACACGTCCACCAATATCTGCTCTCATGGGAAAAGTATTCGGTATGGGTTATACCACGCGCCGTTGGTTAGGCTCTCTGCTGTGCCTCGGGGGTATTCTCGTGCTCGCACCTCACTCAGTGTCATGTAGACGGAGGAACAAATAGGATTCCCGCGCTGTCACACCTCGATATGAATATGCAGTGTTTTAAGCATTACCTTCCCTGGATTCTCAGTTCTCCAGCGTCCTGATGACTTGAAGAGATATACACCAGGATGGATTTTTTCCCCGTCACGGATCTTTGAATTTTTCCGACGAGCATTGATCTGTTAATCAAGATATATGCTAGATTTACATGAAGTAAAAGTATTAACGGATCACGGCTGACCTGATCGTTGGGACTGGATAGTAGAATTCCGGAGCGCGAACGTGGGGAAATCCACTTGATGGGTATAACCCATGGCTGCCGGATTCCTTAAAGTGTTGGAGTTCAGGTGTTCGTCTGGATTTGATTGTAGACGATGATCTGGGTTTGCTGGCATGCTGAGGCTGATATTGACGTTCCCCATGGGGAAGGGATTCCCCTTCCGACGAACTGAACTGTCGACAAGGGAATGAGACCATCGATTAAGGTTGGTATCTAGTTTGGCGGATAGGCTTCAACACAGAGTCAACGCCAGTGCCAGTGCCAGTACCAGCATCAGCATCAAATCCAGCTCTTGAGTCTGCCATCGCTATTACCAACCGCCTCTTTCGAAAAAAGTGTGTTGATGGGCCTTGAAAAGACGACGGATGGCTAAGGAGGACCAGCAAGCTTTGTTCTTTCAGCAAAGTCTGTCTGAGGTGTGACCTACCTGGACCTTTCTCCCTGAAGCCAAGAGTGCTGCACCCATATTAGGCAAGACGTGTGAAGAACTGGGTGAATGCTCGTCATCCCTGTGCCAGAGAGACTATCATCTGCCCGGATTCTAGCCACCTCCATTTCCCTGGCTACGACTTTCCGAATGCAAGACCTCCCGAGCGAGATTCAAGTCAGCTGAATAATAAAAAGAATAAAGCCGAGAATCCTCTGTTAATTTTAAGCAAGTGTAAGAAGAAATTCCGGGTTGATACTCGAAGTCTTCGTAGATCTCGATCGTCATTCGTACCCCGTCGCGCTGACCTCACACCAAGAGACCTTTCTTAATATGGAAATTCGTAACGACATGTACCGGACCATTGTAAGATCCTACGGACTTCCATGTCCAACAAGATAGAGTTGCGAGCAGATAGATTTGGGTTTGATGTCTAGGGATTTGTTCTTATGATGTTTAGATGATTGTGTTGACACGCTAATAACTCTAATAGACCATTGGTAGTTTAGTTCAATATCTGATTTCATTGTAGTGACCTACCGAGAGGTATCTATCTTAGAGTAAACGGCAATCCTTTGGAGGAGTGAAAGGTGCGCTCGGAGAAATAGGGCCAATAGGCCAACGACATCAGGGCCAGGCACAGGCACATCAGCGAAGCAGATATTGTACCTTAATCTTATGAGGCCATTCAGCAATATAAAATATATTAAAGTCCAAGTGCCGACTCATGACAAAAGTCAGTTTGGCGGAGCATTTGAGTCCGCGAGTGGTGCGAATGTTCCGAGCCTCAGTGTTCCGCATGTAGTGGAGTGCAGATGGGGTACCTTGTTTCTGGAAGAGGCAGTTGAAGGTTGTAAAACGGCAGGCTGAAAGAATGCGATAGGCTCTTATCGTGCGCCATCCAAGCTTGGAGAAAGATGCACGAACAGGCGTCAGGACCAGGTATTCTCGAGCCGTAGCCGCAAAACTTTGTTGGTCCGCTGCAACGTCGTGGCTCTTGTGGCGCATGGTGTGGGTCTTCGAACCATGATGATCAGATCAGGAACGGTACGGCCGTCAACCGAAGTTACTTCGTACGGAAGCCTCTGGCTCGCCTTGCCTTGCCTTGCTCAGAGGCCTGTGATATGAATTTGACATTCATAAGATGATCAGAGACTGGGGCCCGCTGGATTGGCGAGCGTGCTGTAATGCACCCCTCAAATCTTGCGGGTAAAATCATTCGCTGCACCAGTAGTATGCTATTTCCACTCGTCCGTTGGTCACAGACGCAGACAACGACGAAGGGTTCCTGTCGATGGCATGAAAGAGGGGGGCGTCTCTTCGGCCTCATGTCGATGCATGAATGAACTTAAGCGCCACACGACGGTACCAGAGTTCTCGCACTTCTGGCTGATAGCGCTGGCTGGAAAGCCCATCTTGGATACACTTGCGGTTGTACATCCAAGGGAAGCAGAGCCTTGTTGGAAGCCGGCGGTAGGGAAGAGGAACAGGCTGAGAAATACAGTGTACGTGTGTGTGTGAGAGAAGGGAGACGCGATGAAGGAGACGGACCGGAGCAGGTGGAAGGATCAACGCCATACTGTCAGATACCCGAGACTGCGTACTCATGGTACCGCCTAGAACTTCCTGTCTAGGTCTCGCTCACACTGCCGCCGACGCCATAAACCAAACCGAACCAAACCACACACATAATTAACACACTTATATCACCATTCCGCGATTTTTCAGGTTCAGATTGAGGATCGTGAAGAGGAAGATCATTCAAGGATGATTGCGACGCAGAATCCAAAGAAACGGTCCTCTAATATCGCATAATCCAAATCGAACAAGTATCATCAGATTTCCCATCCTGTGCATCTTGACCGAGTCAACGCACCTACCTATCCTGCGCTATATCTTATTCTCCACACTATAGTAATATGGTTCTGTGCACCGTTTCGGCTGATTCTAGACCCTACGTCGGATATTTCTTAAGATTCTCTCATGCTGTGCCTACCTCAAGTTACCATTTCTGGCTTGAAACCCTGTATTATAAGGTTCTCTAACGTTTCAAGTCGTATCCGTTGCCCATTTTCGGCTCCCGTTTTCTTCTTCTCATCCTATTCTCCAGCCTTTCGATCTGTTCCTGCATATCTTGCGAGACCGCGAAACAACAGACCGGTTGAGCCCTAGGATGCGAAAGGTTTCCCGCGCTGGTGGATTGATGCGATGGAGATCCTCTCCACCCGTCCTCTGTCGGTAGCGAGGTTTCAGGAGGTTACGACATCTCGGCCTTCCGAGAAGCTGACCGGAGGACGGAAGTTGGATGTGAGGAGAGGTTTCCGTACCCCGCTGGGTATTCTCGTGTTCTGGAGAGGGAGAGAGAGAGAGAGAGAGAGAGAGATGGTTGCTTGCGCTCAAGACTTGTCGTTGCACAGTGCAAAGGTGGCTTTCGCACCAGGGTGAAACATGACCAATCAAAACACTGTTCATCCTCCTTCTAGAAAACGCATCCCCCGCTATGATGGTGTGCAAGGTGTTGGTGTGACGTCCAAGGTAGGACCAATCGTCCGGTGATACTGTGTGGACTCTCGAGTCCAGCCTTGTTGAGATTGTTCAACTGCCATGATTCTGATGCAACATCCAACGGCCCCGGCCGCCAGAGAGGGAGGTCGAGTAGGGAAGGAGGATGGCAGTCGTGTCGTGCGTTTGCCAGCTCGTCGTCGTCGTGACAAGAAGCGTCTCTCCAATGTCTCAGCCCTATAGCAAAGTATCCATTCCATCACCGGATCTTCCGGGTCTTCTCGCAGAGAAAAGCATCGGACCATGAGATGTTTTATGGCAATAGACGCGATTAACGTCGACTCTTTGGGGCAGGAGGCCCGAACCGATGCGTCTGTCTCCGACCGGTGGTGTTCTGGGCGCAGCGGAATCCCAGCATCAGATCCGAATTGAGGAAGTGCCTGTTGTGGGTTTCGGCAGATTCAAGGGTTTCCTGCGTCACGACCTGGCTCCGGTATTTGTGTTTGTGTGTATGGCGTGTACTGACGGAGTTGTGCACACATGAGCGGGAGGCAGGGCCGGGCGGGCTGGGGGACGAGAGATGAGCAGGAGGAGCAGCAGCAGCGAAACGTCCGCAGCCAACACCGTGTCAGCCAACTCGTCCTCCCTTCTCACTACCGAGATGGTTGACGGCATTGGGGGGGAAAGATGGTACCTACCTCGTACCTGGCCCTAGAATTGGGCGGCCAGCACGGGATCCAGTGGGTAGTTGGGCGGCGGTGGGCTTGCATGGCATGGCATCATCTGTATCGCATCGGTATCGTGGAGCGGGATGAGGAGGGGAGGGAGGTATGATCAGGAAGGATGTGCGATCCAGCAAGCACCAGCACCGCCAATCCATCACCATCCATCCATCACCGACCATCACCATCACCATCACCACCACCACCACCATCATCACAACAAGCCTGCTCCCTCCCTCCTCTGCTCCCACCCTGCCCCTGCGGCGCCATCCCTGGCTCTCCTCACCGAAAAGCCCGCACAGACATCGTCGTCAGTAGAGGAGTCGCCGTATGTGTGCTGCGGCAAGCGAACGATCTTGAGGCTGGCGGCCTAGTCCTTCCTTCATGCTCTCGCGCTTCCAGGCGAAATCAACTGCTGTCAAAGTCTGACGCTCCGTGTCAGGGACATGGAGCTGCAATCTGCGCCCAGCCTGCGCTGCCGACTCTTTCTGGCCAAGCCCATTACTTCCTCGTGAGTGCCGGTGCCAGTACCTTACCTACTACGCATAGAGGACGAAGAACTGATTCGAGTTGTGGCCGTTGAGCGAACCCAGGGTTTCAAAGGAGCCGGGATGACTTTCCCATGTACTTGCACCTCATGCACCGCTTCAAGCTGCCCTCCACCCCCAATTTTACCCAGGAGGTGGAGTGGCGCATCAGTCGAAGCTTGCTTGCTTGTGCAACCGAGCTGGCTGGCTGGCTGAGGTCTCATCATGAGGGCGAGGCAGCCTCTCGAGCAGGAGCAGCGGATTGGAGAAAGCCTTCTCTCATCCTCAAACACCACACCCTTCTTCATGCTCTTCCTACCCGCGTCTGCGTGTCGCGGTAGTCGAGACGCTCAACATTCAAATCCTGCCATCCGCAAAAGGGGAGCTTCGGGAACCTGGCAGGTCAGACCAAGCATATCACGTTCTCCGTACGATCCCTCGTCCCCAGCATCAAGGCCCCTGGCCCATGGACCTCGAGCAGGAGAAGTGCCATTGGGCTGGCAATTCTCCCCCCGTCGTGACAACGGTTCTGCGTTGACCCGCAGAACAGTCGTTCTCCCAGCCATTCGAGTCCAATGATTTACGCCAGCGAGGCCCAGCTCGATCTCTCCACCAGCTCCCTGTTGTACTCGCCTTTCTCCCCTTCGGGCTTAGTTTGAGATCGATGCACCTCGCGAACGACCGCTGCCCTGCCCTTTCCCTCACCTGTTCCTGTTGGTCGAACCGTTATGGCTGCTGCTTCATCGCAGCGTCGGACTACCCCAGTCACACCCTCATCTTACCATGCAGAGTTCTCGATAGAGTGCTATCAAGGCTTGCTGCGGCCTCGCTGCGATTTGCTGTTCCCCACAGAAGCTACCAGGCCTCTTCATCAAGCGAGCACACGCACTGGCATTGAGCCGGGTATCTCTTCCTCTCTCCTCTGCCTGTCCGTTCTTTATTGTGGCTAAGAGTGACCCTTCCCGGCCTGGGGCTTGTTTATGCATCGTTGAACTTGAGCTGTTTTATTCTGTCCATCCGAATAGGCATTTCTTGCCCATCTAAACACCCTCTCACTATATCTGTCATCCGAAGTCCTCGGTCTCTGCAGGAGATCCTAGAGTCAGCCGTGCATTCCCTGCCATCACCTCCCTCAGTATCAATAATTCTCCGGTGTGGCACGCCTACATCGACACGGCACCAATCTGCCTCAGCGGTCCTGGGTCTGCTAGCAAAGTTTGTGGCCTTCAGGCGCTACGAGGGTCTATTGTCCTCGCTATTCACTACCATCCATCTTTCAGGCCTCACCTCAGGACCCTCCAATCTTCCCCCAACATCATCCGACACCCGGCAACTGAATGTGGACAGCCATGACAGCGGCCCCCGTCTAACTTCACAGGATCTTCAGATTCCCCAAAACGGACCCAGCACGTCATAAAACCAGCAACTAATTTACCCTTCATTTGGGCGAGGCGGAGCACTCGCCACAACTGTTTAAGAACTTAAGTCACCCTTGACATAAACAGCTTCATCTTGAACCTCGTGGTCTGTGGACTATCATCTCGAACGTGTCAACCGTTTTGAACAGAAATACGCGTTCTGAAGCACCCCGAGCAGATCAGAGTTTACGGCTAGATCCACCATTGATATTGCGGAGAGCTACAAGGCACACAGCCTTATCTATTTGGAGAACCACCCATTCTGTCCAGCTAGGAGCTTCTTTCAAAACCTCGAGACAATCCACAACTGAGCTCCACACAGTATTCACAGGACGAACATTCGACCGGCTTTCGACAACTCCATCCAAACTTGCCTTCGATAGGTCCTATGTTCTTCTTTGATCAGTGATCAGCAATCATACCCCGCGGCCCTTACTCTCGTTCATCTCACGGCTTTTACCTCTTCCTAGAGCTCGACCTCCTCTACTTCTCTGGTCTGACAGAAGATCGGCGAAGCAGCTTTAACAAACGATCTACTTCCTGCCTTCTCGCATCTGAAGCAAATACACATCTCAATGCTTGTCACACGGCAATGTGATACAGGACGGAATACTTGGTCTTCTAGTAAGCTCGACGCCCTTTATAACGCAGCGTCTCCACGCATGTCGAACTTCGAGCCACTATCTACGCAGCCGGACTGGCGAGAACAATACTCCGCCTTTCCTTTGTCTGGCGACAGCAACTTGTTGCAGCCATCTTTCGAGCAGGCGGCAAGCTCTAATGCATCGGACAACGCCCAAGACCAGCACCAGAGCAGCTCTAGGCCAGCTCTGGAGCACAGGCACACGGGTGGGCCTCTCCGACAAGATCCTCAGCCTGAGACAATCATAGAAAGATCAGATTCGGCGCCTGGAGATTGTGGAAACCCGACAACTGATCCAGCCCGCGATGACTCCTTGGTGTCTACTGAGTCGACAGCTTTGTCTCTTGGCTCTATCGGGTCAAACGCGCTCAGCTCTGTATCAAGCGCGCCAACGCAACAAGTAACTCTAACGAATGAGGCGGGAGTGACAGAAGGTGAAATCAAGGATGAGGAGGATGATCTTGAAGACGACGATGAGATGATAGATGCTGAGCTGGAGGAAGGAGCTCCTCCACAGACAGCCGCCGAGCGTCGAGCGGAGCGCAGGAAGATGAAACGATTTCGGTGAGACTCCATCAACGTTATCTCTCAACCTCGGATTCACTAACTGCTTGCAGTCTCACTCACCAACAAACTCGATTCCTGATGAGTGAATTTGCAAAACAAGCGCACCCGGATGCTGCGCACAGAGAACGACTTTCGAGAGAGATTCCTGGTTTGAGCCCAAGACAAGTTCAGGTCTGGTTCCAAAACCGGTAAGAAAATCCGTTGATGCCGTATATTCTGTACTAACTATAAGGAGACGTGCAAAAATCAAGCGCTTGACAGCAGATGATCGAGAACGCATGATGAAGATGAGAGCTGTACCGGATGATTTCGACAACGTACAGGCTTTGCATTCACCGTATGGTGCAGTACATGGCATTGGCACGCCAATGCAATCACCTGTCGACTTTGTGCCAACATATACGGATCACCTCATGAGGCCGCTCATGGTCGACACCATGAGGAGAACTGATAATGATGATCATATGTCTCCAACTGGCCTCAGCCCTGCATTTGGTCATGTCGGATTTGCTCAGGGTGGATCTATGGGAACTCCTGATGTCCTTTCTCCCCTATCATTGAGCTCAACAGATCGATACTATGGGAGTCATCTGACAAGCCCTCTGAGCGCAGGACCACGCAGTTCCAACCCATTTGATAGGCAGAACAGCTACCAAGCCATGTCGCATTCTAATCAATCGAGACATCATGTTCGCCCACTTCAGCCCTTGCAGCTGCGCGAAACTATGTCCAGATCCCGATCTGAATCGCTCCAATCTCCTTTGAGATCAAGCATGTCTTGGAAGGGTGAAACGCTAGATTATAGCAATTACCAAACTGGACAGCCAAGCCCACAACTGACTGGACGACAGCAATCTGTCTATCAACCAGAGCAGTTGAGCGGTAATAGTCTCAATCCCAATCAATACGACGCAAATGCGTACTCAAGTTCGTTCACCTATTTCTTAAGCCAGTTTCATAACCCTTGGCGAAGATCATACCAACTGACTATACCACAGACACGAACATTCAAACCTCCCCTACCAACAACTTGTATTCTCCGTCGCATGGGCCATCCTCGTCTCTCCAGCAATCAAATCCTTCAACCATGTCACGGATTCGCGCTGCCTCATCCTCAGCCTTCCCGAGAGGCTTAGATCTTCGAAATCAATACCGCGGCCTCCAAGGGCAAAATTCACCCCATGGAGCAACCCCACGCAGCAGTTCCTTTGCCAGTGCCTTTAGCGGTGGTTTTGCAAGCGCACCGTTGACTGCACCCGTTGATTTCTCGCTTCCACGGACCCCGATTGATGGCACTCACAACAGGGACTTCAATGTGCCTCAACTTAGTGCACCGATGGCACCACCTCAGGATTTCTCAAATGCATACAACTCAAGCCTAAGCCCGACAAGAGCGGAGCATGGAAGCAGAGACTTCGGTAACGCGGGTCAAAATAACGGAGATTCCGGAAACGATTCTCAAAGTCAAGATCCTCTTCAACAGAGAAATAATGAAGATCCAAATAACTACTTGAGGCCCGGCGATTATGAAACAGGGCAAAAACGAAAACGTAGCTTCACCATCCCAGGGACTTTTGAGAGTCCATAGGCAGTCACTGGTAGAAGAGACAACGAATGAATGTCTAGGAACAACTGCGAGATCTGAGTTTTTCTTTTCTCGGGCGATGCTAATAACGTATACGACCTTCCTTCCCAACAAAATCAACCCCTAAAAAAAGAAAGCCGAGGTGTAGTCACCAAACCCAACTCTACCATAAATCTATAAGACCACAACATCCCGCCACAGACTCCTACGCTGGACCATTTCCATATTGATACTTCCTCTTAGTTCGAAGTTGATTTCTCTTCACTACTCGCTGCTGCGAGACTTTTTTTGTGAGATACGATTGTTTAGTAATTGGAGCAGGGCAGGTGGCGGACTCTGTGGCTAATGCTAGCGAAAGATTGTTGACGGACTTTACGAAATCTTTTCATTTACTATACCTCATAACGACTTTGTGTTCGGTTGTTGGGCGGAAAATATGGAAAGAGGGCCTCTGCAATTGCGAGTCCTGAGATACCAACATTTTAGGTTTATTTTTACGACGGAACGGGTTCGATATTAAAGAGATGGCTTGGAGATGGAAGAGCCAGCTGGGGAAGCCTTAACTTCTTTTATTTATGTATATTTTTGTTCATTTGGTATGAGCTAGCTCCTTAGCTGGGCTTGTAGATAACTGAAATTCAACGAATGAAATCACATATGATGTATCATATTGAAAGGGGTGATGGTGTCTAATCGCGACCTCGTTCAGTCTCTTTGGTTTTAGTAATCATAAAATCTGTAGTAGCGTGAGTAAGTCATGAGCACAAAAGAAGGAAAACTTACCCTTTTCCACTTTTCTTTCCTAGCCAGCCCGCATCGACCATTTTTCTGAGGAGAACACTTGGTCGATATTTTGAATCCCCTGTTTCTTCGTACAAAACTTTCATGATCGCTAAGCAGGTATCAATGCCGATGAAATCTGCGAGCTGCAAAGGTCCCATGGGAACATTAGTCCCGTTCTTCATTATTGAATCTATGTCGTCTCTACTCCCAACTCCAGTTTCAAGGCAGATGATGGCTTCGTTAATATAGGGCATTAGTATGCGATTAGCTAAGAAACCAGGCGAGTCAGCGGATTGTGATGGTATCTTTCCCATGGCTTTGCAAAAAGAAAATGCCGCCTCTATTGTTTCCTGGCTCGTTTGCAGGCCGGTAATAATTTCTACGCCTTTCTGAACCGGGACAGGATTCATAAAGTGTGTTGAGATGACGCGGGACGATGCTGACGTATCTGTAGGATCTTTTGTTGTGGCCGCTGCTATCCGTGTGATGGAAATTGAGGATGTGTTTGTGGCTAAAATTGCGTGTGGAGGACATATCTGAGCGAGCGACTCGAAAATGGAGAATTTTAATGAGGGTATCTCAGGCACGGCTTCAATAACAAAGTCGACACCTGAGAGGACATCCATAGAAGTCGAAGAAGTTAAGAGGGATCGAGCATTGTCAGATTCTTCTTGGGTCAATCTTCCTTTGGAGACATCCTTTGCCAATAGTCTGTCTGCACGGAAAATAAGCATGAGATGTCCATTGGAGGAAGGATGAGTGGAATGTAATCAATCACCTGCAAATTTCAAGCCTTTGTCAATAGAAGCTTGGTTTGTATCAACCAAAGTAACAGAGACTCCAGCCTTTTGTGCAGCTACTAATCCTATTCCTAACCCCTAGATTGATCTTAGCTCGGGAGATGGAGGAAACCAGTCCGATGAAATACCATCTGCCCAGCGCCAATGACGCCGAGACGTTTAACCTCTTGCGCTGGGCGACGAGCGCTTGAACTAAAACACCGCAAATGTCGGAAACCATGCGCTCTGAATACTATTGTAGTCATTTTGGTAAGTAGAATGGCAAAATGTCGGACAGAAAAAAGGAAAAGAAGGAGGGTCTTGATGCTGGACGTATGCTTCCCCAAAGCTTAGCCTCGGCTCAAGAGTTTCGTGGCTTCGATGCAGTGACAAGGGTTCGCGTCGCGTACTCTGTACTCTGACGAGTAAAGTGCTTTTCATAAATAGTGACAGATGGACAACGACAACAGCAAACCCGACCATTATCCTGTAAATTCTGCTCTCCTTGCGTCAACAAGATGGAATTGGCGGACGGCAGAAGAGATGTAGTAGATCCAGAGGTCAGGGCCTACGTATCAAGTCTAGTAACAGCTGTATGTTGTAATTTCCCCAAAGACACCCAACACTAACGCGTTCCAGCTGGGAGGAAGTGGTGCGGATGAAGATGGACGATACATCCTGGGAGACGATGCTTTAGCTTGTCTGCGTGATCTGAAGAGATGGTTGAAGCTCTATGACGAAAAGGCGAATCGACTGGATGTTGCGCGGTGCCTGGCAGAGTCAAATTTAGTTGGAGGCGATCTGCTTCAGATTCTGGCGGCATGGCCAGAGAATTCTATCGAAGACAGACTGAAGTCTAAGATTGCTCTAGCCTGTCTAGAACTTCTAGTTCCCCTTACCTGGCCTCTCGAAAAAGATGCGCAGCAGATGACGGTCAACCATCACCGACATATCCCTTATCTTCAGATCGCGCAACTTAGGTACAAGCGCTCAATTATCAATTTCGATGGAGCCAGAATTCTTCATACGGCAGTTAGATGTGCCCTCCCTTCAATGGCCGAGCCCATGAAAGACCGAAGCACTAGGGATGAAGGCATCATCAAACTTATTCTATACTTTATACGGAATATTACTATGATTGCACCTCCTCCGAATGTTCATTTTGAGGGAGATGAGGCAGAAATATCCAGACCTGCAACTGTTGACGCTTACAATTACCAAGATATCTTTCATCTTCTACTCACTATATCTTCTACAATGGGGGAGGAGTTCAACACGCAGGATGTGGTCGTTTTGGATATCTTATTTCACTTGCTTAAAGGCATTGATGTTGAGAAAGTCTTCGTGGATGATGTGAAAGTCGATAATAGCAAGATGGATGAATTAGTAAGGCTGCGAAAGAAAGAGGCTGCAATGCTCCGTAGCTATCAAAAAAATGCTCCTACTAGGCACAACCGATTTGGCACCATGTCTTGGATGCAAAGGGAGGATTCCAAGATGACTACTATCTCGGGACAAGCTGCTATGACAGACAGCACAAGAAGTCTCGCCAAAATGGATAGCACCAAACAGTTCAAGCCACCTCGGCGAGCCTTGAAGGGGGAGAATGGACCTTTGGACTTTGATACGCCGGTGATGCTAAATGCCTCGGCAACAAAAAATCTACGTACCTTTATCGAGGATTTCCTTGATTCTGGGTTTAATCCGCTTTTCAATCACTTGCGAAAGGCTATTGATCGCGAAGCCGAGCGACTATTAGACTACCACCCTAGACAGTTCTTTTATCTTATCTCTTGGTTCTTGGAAGCAGAAAGAACGAGGAGGAAGAGCAAGGAAAACTCGAAAACTCAGAAGCCTGAAGACTTGGACAGTTTCTCTCTAGTAGCAAGTGTATTGAATCAAGAGATGTTTGTCACACTAAACAGGGCGATGGACTCATCTTTTGAGAACAAGTCTTGGTCAGATCTCAGCGCTGCTATGAAGTGTTTCACGCAGATACTCCTCACAGTCCAAGAAATGTCGGAATCGCCGCTGGAAGAAGACCAGGAAATTGCTGAAAATATCTTGAACCGCATATTCTACGAGGAGACTACGCATGATAGAGTCGCTAACATCACGCGAACCTACAAGGATCAAAGTTTCGGCTATCTAGATTCTTGTACGGAACTGGCACATTATTATTTACGTATCCTGGAGCAATACTCGAAGCAAAATGTGGACCTACAAGTGCGGTCACGGAGAAGAGTCCGACGAAAGAAGAAAGCAGCTGGAGCTGTCGGACAAGACAACCTAGATAATGATAACGCCAATGATTCAGATGGAGAAGATGAAGCAAAAGCTGAGCGAACATCTCATGAAAGAAAGTTCGATTTTAAGCGCTTTTCCGCTCGTTTTTTGACGCAAGGATGTATCGATACATTTATGACATTTACCTCCTACTACAACGATCTCAAACCGGCTCAACTAAAAAGGTCCCACCGCTTCCTATATCGCGTGGCTTTTAAGCAAGAAATGAGTGTAATATTATTCAGAGTCGATATCATTGCGCTTCTACACAAAATGATAAAAGGTCCTGGCGGCTTAGATTCGCAGTCAAACAGCTTCAAGGAATGGGATGAACTTGTCAGGCAAATCTTGAAAAAGTGTGTCAAAAAGATCCAAGAGCGTCCGGAGCTAGTTGTTGAGATGCTGTTTTCAAAAATCAACAGCACAGCACACTACCTTGAGTACGGATATGAGAAACAAACTATCACTTCTAAACCAAAAGCAGCTGTTGAGCTCGAGGTGAAGGGGAACAAGGAGTGGGAAGAACAAATTGCCATTGCGGTAGGCGGATTGCTAGATAGGAATGAAGGAGAGCACCTTCAATGGATCAAATCACAACTGGTCTCCGCCGAGAGTGAGAGAAGGAGCTGGGAAAATGCCAATCAGGCTCTTAGGTCGGTTGAGCAATCAACTGAGAACGGCCTAAATTCTGAGTCTCACGAAACTTCTACAACCGACATCCAACAGCCGGCGGCTGCGTTAATCTGTATGCTACTCTCCCTTATCTTCGATGCGAGTGAATTAACAATTACACAGTGGTCAAGGCAGATAATAGTACTCGAAAGATTGCGATGTTCAAGAATGGACATCTCCGTCTCCTCATGAAGCTTGTTGGGTTTCGGCGTGCTGGAGAGATAGATGATCCAGAGGGATCTTGGACTATTCCATCGGATCTATCGGCAGATCAAATAAAAGAGGCTCTTGACTTGGTGAAGAAGTCGGAATTCAGCCCCCCAATATTTGATGACGGTTTAGAAGCCGGCGATTTCATCAGACGTGTTTATGCAGGCACTGCGAGAAAAAATTCTATTTTTGACGGAGATGATGAAGGCTTAGATGAAGAAGATGAGGAAGAGCTTCTATTCGAACCTGGTGGGCCTACCGCAATGAAGAAATCCGACGCTCTAGATACCTTGAAAAAGAAGAGAAGGCTGAGAAGAAGGAATGATTCTGAAGACCCTGAAGGTCTTCGGTTAAGTGACGAGCAGCTTGAGGCACGCGCGGCCGCTCGAAGAGAACGGCAAAGAGAAAAGAATCGGAAGATCAAGAGCGAACTCTATGTTCATGATAGCGATGATCAAACTGATGAAGAACGTGATCGAATGTTCTTCGAACAAGAAGAGAAGATTCGACAAAGGTCAAACCTCAAAATCATGAAGGAGTTGTTGAATGCCGCAAAAGACAAACAGAAACAAGCTTTCAAAAAGAGGCTGTCTAGAACGAATTCTGGGGATTCTGATAGCGAGGATGACATCCCTCGTGCAACGACCAGAAAGAGACGTAGCAGTGGGGCATCATCAGGTGAGGATGCTGGATCTGCAAACGCAAAGTCTTCTTCGATTGTGGGAGACAATGTCCTTGGCGAGTCGGCAGATGAGAATACTGATACACCATTATCTTCTCCACATACACGACCGTCCGATGCAAAGAGACGAAAGATATTACACGATACGGATGTAGAATCGCGAGACGATGATCCTGCTGATACCCACATGGGAGAGGTAGGGGTCATCATCTCGGAGGAAGAGGAGGATGTCCCTGTTGTCAGACCTGCAAGGCAAAGGGTTAGAGCCGGGTTTATTGTAGATAGCAGTGACGAGGAATGAGTTGTTGCATGTGCAGTTCTAGACAATAGGCCTTTGGGATGAATGACAATATGCTAAAATCGTAGCTGCTGTTGGTTGTCTGGAATGATAATGAGGAGATATACCCACAATCTTGTCCCATCTTTCTTAAAGCTCTGGTACACCCGAATTTAGCTACTTACTCATCCATGTCAACAACCTCGTGGGTCTGATGTCGGGATGATCTGAGTGAAGCGTGCATGCAAAGATCAACCCGAATGGGAATGTGTCATTGAGGCGGTCAAAGGGGATGCTCGTCTATAATTCTGGCTTAATATATAATATCCTTGTGATGGTGGAGAAAGCTCAAAAATGGAGGGAGGCAGGGCCGACGCCCCCGGGAGAGTTGACGAAAAGCAGCGACCTTCAGACAGGGTAACGGGACTATGCATTGCATGTCTACGCTAAGAGTACGAAACATAGCGTAGTTCTAAACTCGTGCACAGGTAAGAGGAACTGTTGATATTGTATCTTTATTTGGATTTGGTTTCCAGAACCAGAGGCTCGGCAAGATCGCAACTAAGCGAGAAAAAGGACGTCCGTCGTCCTCATCTTCACCCGAACAACCATCCAAATTCCTCCCCACATCAAGAATGCATCTTTTATAGCAACAACTTCGAAAAGTCGGGCACCAAATACGACATGGCGGATGCTCACATCAACCATCAAGACGCCAGGGAATATTGGCAAAGCATTGACGCTGATGTCAATGGGATGCTCGGAGGATTCCCCTACATCTCCAAGGTTGACTTACAGGGCTCTAAAAACTTCTTGGCTAAATTAGGTGTGGGAGGCAAGACAGCTACCAAAGTGGGGAGAGCAGTTGATTGCGGTGCTGGGTGAGTTTTGCTCGTGCTCTTATTTCCTTTTCCTCTCCAGAGTGCAGGGCACGTATCTGTTCAGCCTGTATGGTGAGATACATGCTGGTATTTGTATTTGGCGAGAGTACACCCCACGTGGCAGATCAAAGCTTACACCTCAACAGAATCGGAAGAATAACCGAGGGGTTGCTTCTCGGTGTCGCTGAGATCGTGGATATTGTTGAGCCCATCTCCAAGTTCTCCGATAACCTAAAGGCTAAGCAAGGGGTCGGGAAGATCTTCAACCTGGGGCTCGAGGACTGGACTCCGGACCAGGATGTATCTTACGACCTGATATGGAATCAATGGTGCTTGGGTCACCTAACAGATGCCCAACTAGTCACTTACCTGGAGAAATGTAGCAAGGTTTTAAGTGATGGCGGTCTAGTCATTGTCAAGGAAAACATGAGCACCAATGAGGAAGACGTGTTTGACAATCTTGATAGCAGCGTCACTCGGTACGTCTTTCTCCTCTCTTTTAGGATTACTTTTTCTAAAATGCCGCAGAACTGATCAGAAATTTCGCGAGCTCTTTGAGACAGCAAAATTGAAGATTAAAAAAACCGAAATTCAGAGAGGATTACCGAAAGAAATATATCCAGTGCGGGTCTATGCTCTAGTCCCAAATCCTACATAGTAGATATATTTCTGTATGTTCCAATTAGTGGAGGTGATTCGGGATTTGCGTTGTTTTGAAGGATGATAATTATGCAGCTGAGCAATTTCTTTACAAGGCCTAAAAATGCAACGTTGAGTTCGTAAAAATATGGGCCAATCAGAATGTTTCGGAGGGGAAGCCATTTTGGCCTACGGCGCTCCATAGTCAAGCGCTGAATGAATTAACAGAAATCCCTTTAGCGCGTTCTATGTATGTGACAATGAAACTTACAGGAAACGGGTCTATCATTAATGTAAAGTAAAGAAAGAAGTTTCTTCTCTAACTTCGTGCTACATATACCGCTTCCTATTGTCTTGACAATTATTGTTCATCTGCTGTATTGCTTTATCTGCTGTTTTCTTCCATCTATACGAATTTTCGATAAGCCTGTATCATATACACGATCTTCTATGATTAACACCACTCCCTTTCGCTATATATGGTTCCAAACCCAAATCAATTTCGAGCAAAGAACGTTGCAGAGAATGCCTTGCCATTGCGACCATTGTCGTGCCAACAATATGGACAATCGAGAGAACGGCTATGACTGGATGGCCTAGTCAACCAAATACAATCTGAAAATATCACTTGATACGAGATGCGTGTCGATATTATCACTCGGACAATAAGAAACATTGGTTTTCTACCTTCCAGTCGCCTGGCATCTGCTCTTCTGACTGGATTTGGACCTTGAACACGAAGGAGCGGTCTAAGCAGAGGCAAAAAATTCATATTGCCGCCTCATCAAACAAATTTTCTTCCATACTTCATTCTGTTATAATGGTTCAGAGGAGTTTTGCAGCCTAATCACTCCGAATATTATCTTTTATTTTGGTTACCGTGCTCAGCAAGGCAGGCCCTGGGCTGCTAAGTCATCTGGCCAGCTGAGTGTGACATTTAAACTGTTAAGCATTTTATATCGAGTACCATAGTCATGATAAATACTAACAAAAAAAGGCATCTCTTTTAGGCTCATTATTGGTCGCCCCATTTTTCTCCAATCTCTGGTCAGCTCATAATTATATTTGTTTTCATTCCTATGGCCAGCACCTACCTACCTACCTACCTACCTACACAGTGGAGAGTCAATGAACAGATACCATAAATCAGCCATTAACGTGGGGAGGTGAACAAGCAAGCTCAAAACAAATCACTGTCTATATGAATATAACTGCTCTCCCACCAGACTGTCGCACCTAATGATCTCATCACCCCTTCACTACCAGTGTTCCCCGCATGCACATCTGAATGCACCCAGCCACTCTTGCCTTCAAACCCTAGGTCCGCAAACCCACCATCCGCGAACGCTTTCAGAAGTTCTACTGCAACAATGCTTGCCAAGCCTTTCCCTCGCTGCTCGGGCATCACATACAAAGTAGCAAAGCTACCATCAATTCCAATATACCCCCAACCTACAAGATTTCCTTCCTGGTCAAATACTCCTAGGTTTGGTAGGAGGAGCAAAGTGGCCGCCTGTCGTGGAATAGACGAAGTAGAGATCACGAGGTCGAGTCGTTCCTCCGGAATTCGAGCCATGGAATAAGCCTCTGGGAGTTCCCGCCGTTTCCTAGCAGCAGAAGAAAGAGTCGCGGTCTTGGTAAGCCAAGTATTCCACTGGAATCCCGTGGCATCAGCGTTTTTCTTTTTCAGAAATAACACAGGATTGACAGAGCCCGGAGATCGTTACCTTTGTGACATACATGACGGCTTTCAAAGGCTCGGCAATCTCCAAGAGAAGGCTGGTAATGGACTCATGCAACATGGCAAATCTAAGACGAGGCTCAAAAGGCCAGCCTGGAGCTTCTGGAATCTGGATATTCTTCAGAAATACAACTGCTCCGCGAACATGTCCTCGGAGCAGCTCCTTCTCGGAGGGAGACAGGGGCTTCTGGCGCGTGGTTAATGGATTGAAGATCCATATCTGCGATTCCAGCTTGCGGTTCCTGTCGGCGAAGATGATGGTATAGTTTTCCGGGGTCGGGCAAGTGGCCGGTGGGAACGTCGACGCGAATAAGCAGTGACGAGCAGGTACGTTGTGCGGTGCTTGAATCCGGTTGTAGAGCGGATTCGAATAGGGAAGGTGTGGATGCAGTATCTGGGGGAAGGTGCTGAGGGCGTTGGTTTGCGGCCAGGCGTAAAAGGGACTTGTTTCCTCCATAGGGAAGGGGGGAACAAGAGGGAGTGATGATGGGACTTACTGTAGACAAACGTACATCTCGGTAAAGATGACTCTACGTGACAATTGATCTCCCCCTACCTACCGTGCTCCCATAGTTTGTAGAAGTGGGGTTCCACGTGACTGCCTGCTCCCCCCCCCTTTTCTTCGTAGCCATCCTCTCTCCCGCTACCACAACAACGACACAGCAACAGATATCGCATCATCATCACCCTCCTTGATCGTGCGCAATCATTGAGCGCTGCCATAGGGAAACATCAGTCAGGTCTGACAGGTCCTCTAATCTGCAGGGAACCGTTCCGCAGCAATTGGTTGGAGGATGACAGTCGAGGACCTGCCGCTTCCGGGGTAGCCTTTCCCACCGCGCCACCATCTATCCCGGGAGACATCCACAGCATTGCCTTATTCTCGTCCTCGTCCTCATCCTTGGGAAATTTGTTTAGATGAATCTCCAGGAACACCAAATGAGTCCGTGGCACAAGCGTCCACCAAGGATGCTGAATACAAAAGCCATCCCTCTCCGAGGTGCTTTTCATTTGTCTCTTACCGTCCTTCTCTCCTCTTACTTTCGTTTGGATTCGTTTGGTCCCATCTTGTAGTGGTCGCAATGCATTTGCCATCTCTGAGCCTCGTTATCGCAGTCGCTGTGACAAGTGCCGCGATAATTCCTCGATCGCATGTTGTTCACGAGAAGCGATTAGCAACCTCATCAAAATGGGTGAAGCGTGAAAAAATATCGTCGAGAACGTTGTTGCCAATGCGAATTGGTCTGAAACAACAGAATCTGGAAAATGGAGAAGAACTGCTTATGGGGGTGTATGTTTAGCCTCAATGTCCCCCACCTCAGGAGCTTATCTGTGTAGGTCTCACCCAGATTCGAAGAGCTTCGGAAAACATTGGACATCTGAAGAAGTCGTCAATTATTTTGCTCCCGAACAGGAGACCGTGGACAATGTTCGAAATTGGCTTGTTGAGTCTGGAATTGATGCGGCTCGCATTGCTCATTCAGACAACAAGGGCTGGCTAGCTTTTGATGCTACTGTGGAGGAGGCAGAAAGTCTTCTCCAAACAGAGTATCATTTATACGAGCACAGCGCAATGGGTGAAACAACAGCAGCGTGTGAAAGGTATCCCCCCTGCCTTCTCAAATTGATGGCGAAGGCTGACTAAATGCTGCAGCTATCACGTCCCTGCCCATATTTCAGAGCATGTGGATTATATTACTCCTGGTGTCAAGCTTTTCGTACCAACAAGAAGAACTCGCAGCCAAAAACGTGGATTTGGTATGACTTCTGGCCAACATGGGGGTCCGCTCCCGCCACCAAAAGCTTCCTTTGGAGTTTTCCCACAATCTCTGCTAGGAAATGTTTCCAATTGTGATGTGAGAATCACGCCAGATTGTATAAAAGCACTTTATAAAGTGCCTCCGGTCCCGTTGAATCCTGCTGGGCCACGCCCCGATAACTCTCTAGGAGTTTTTGAGGAAGGCGACTACTATGCTCAAACCGATCTAGATTACTTTTTCGGCAACTACACTCCAAATATTCCCAAAGGAACTCATCCTATACCTGCTTTCATTGATGGTGCCGAGGCACCTATTGATCTGGCAGATGCTGGAGGGGAATCAGATCTCGATTTTGAATTGATATAGTAAGTCATTTTTGATTTTGAACTTCTGTCCTGGGGAGCTGCGACGATGTTGAGCGAGAACCATGACCACAAAATTTGGCTCTAAGATCCGGAACTTGTCACGGCAGTCTCTGGGGATCCTAGCTGAGTTAGCTGGTTCTAGAGCTGCTACTAATCCTTCCTCTACCCTACTTTTCTACATTATCAAGTCTAGTTTCTCAGCTCAATGCCAAATAAGAGAATCAAGCAGGAAGCGAACAAGAGCCTATCTGAATTAGTCAAGTGTAAAATCAACAATATGTGTCACCTATGGCTAGCTTGGCGCATTGTGTTTTATAACAGTGTCTCCAGCATTTAGACTATCCCCAGAAAGATCTGCTAATTCAAAATAGTCCTCTCATATACCCGCAAACTGTGACACTCTACCAGACGGATGACACCTTCTATGCTACAAATCCCAATTCGACATCTACCGGCGGTTTCAATACGTTCCTAGATGCCTTAGACGGGTCATATTGTACGTATGAGGGGGGGGATTCGTCGCTCGATCCTGTATATCCCGATCCCAACCCCGGTGGATACAAGGGAAAGTTGCAATGTGGTGTCTACAAACCAACAAACGTAATTTCTATTTCCTATGGTGGACAGGAATACGATCTTCCTGCTAGTTACCAGCAACGTCAATGCAATGAATTCTTGAAACTCGGCCTCCAAGGCCACTCGATCTTCTTCGCTTCCGGCGATGACGGTGTATCGGGACCTGGTGGAGACGACTCTACCAACGGATGTTTAGGACCAAACAGCACAATCTTCAGCCCTGCCTGGCCGAATAACTGCCCATGGGTAACCAACGTTGGTGCCACGAAGGTTTATCCAAACCATACCGTCTGGGACCCTGAATCGGCGGTTGTCGACCCTGCTGGACATCCTTACCACAGTGCCTTCTCCAGTGGTGGAGGGTTCAGCAATATTTACCCCATCCCAGATTACCAGTCGGATGCAGTAGGAGTATTCTTCCGCCATCATGATCCACCTTATCCTCATTATCGAGGAAACTCGAGCTTTGGACAACATGGCGGATTATACAATAGGGTTGGGAGAGGATATCCAGGCACGTACATCTTACTATATCTCAAGGCCCGGATCTTAAAGCCTTCCTTTGAGCAACACATCATTACTTTTATTTTCATCGAAATTCTCACTAACATTCCTATTAGATGTTGCTGCTAATGGTGACAACATTGCCGTGTACAATTCTGGAGACTTGGTTCGTTCAGGTGGCACAAGTGCCAGTACTCCAATCTTCGCATCGATTATAAATCGTATCAATGAAGAACGTCTCAACGCTGGAAAGAGCACTGTTGGGTTTATTAATCCATCCTTATACTCTAATCCATGGATTTTGAACGATATAACCAATGGTACCAACCCAGGTTGTGGCACAGTTGGTTTCTCTGCAGTTCAAGGATGGGATCCTGTGACCGGCCTTGGTAAACATCAATTCCAGTGAAATATGTGCATCACTAACAGTTCTTAGGAACTCCAAACTTTCCAAAGATGCTTGATTTCTTCATGGGTCTGCCATAGATGCATAGGATGTGATCCAAATGAAAATAGTTGAAATGAAGGTTGCTAGAAAGTTCCATTAGCTAAAGAAATACAGGAGTGTGTGTGAACTAGAGGATTAACTTGATTGCTTTCCTAATAGACACGAATAGACACGAATAGACACGAATGTACGAATACCTACTGTTTTTTCATGACTAGGTGCGCCTATAGACCATGCATGCGTGATTGCGAAACAATACTTAGTTGAAGGGACATCGTGTTCTTTTGTTCTAAGATTATCTATATCTTTATAGGCCATGTTCAACTTCACAAGAGCCCTGATTGCTTATACATTTTCCTTGATCTGTATTACGCTCCGTCTAACAGGATACCTTAATCATTCACACCAAACCATGCGACGTTTTAATACTTCCAAACGCAACGAAACTGCACGTGAAGGAGAAATAAACTAAAAATTACACCAATAAAAAGTTCAGATAAGAGAAGCAATCCGTCCAGTCCAGTGTTCACCTAACAAAGACGGCATAATAAAATATTGATTTCAATATTCGAGAATTCACAACTAACGCTTCGGGTAAGTCCTGCTCATATCTAAGTCACGGCGTCAACAGAGACCTGAGTAGGGTTTTTTACCATTGATTTCAATCTTGCTTTTGAACCTATTTTGATGGAGGATCAAAGTTTATATGATCGATCGCCTTTCTTACTTGTCTATACAGCTCAGCCACTTCAATATTATTTCTCGGATTCGGGTTAAGGAAGGACTATTCAGCGTACAGGTCTGTTTACAAGAGCTTACTAATGCAAGAAATAATATTAATCTTAACTTATATATCATGACTGAAAGGTTTTGAAACACTTTGTCTGCTCTTACAGCTATCAAGAGGTTGACATCCACAGGTCTAGGGTGTGCTAATCCGTTACTCTACTAATTTTGCTACTGGGTACTCTGTATGTAAGTGCCGAAGAAAACACTAGGTTGTTACTCTTGTTGTCAAAAGGTAAAAAAAGTTAGACTAAATAATATACGTCCATAATTTGTGTACGATTACTCCGCAGATGAAAGCGTATAACATTCAATACAAATAATCAGATATGTGCAAGCTTAAAATTAGGAAACCAATTCGTTAAGCAGGAGAATTTGGAGAAAATAGAAGAGCTAGAGAGTGGATGAGAACGAGTCTGCTGGCCCTGGATGAATCTAAATATCTCTTGAAAAACCTACTAAACGGAAAAAAAGATCCAGCGTAAGAAAGGAGAAATAAAAGCACCCAGAGCAAAACAATGAAAGAGAATTAGCCAACTATGTGGACTGTGAAGCATGCTGCTCTGAGCAAAGAGCTGACTTAATATATTAGCATTCGATCAAGCACACCTCACTTGCACAACGTTGTACTTTATAAATTTGGCTTTCTTCCTGTCAAGATACGGACCTTGAATCCCAACCCTCTTCCTCTATTGGGATCTAATGCAACTGCTTTCACAGCTTCTACAGTCTCATCAACCAACTTTCTGAGGTCATCTATGTTCCACCCTTGCGCTGTAAGTAACCTCACCGTAAGTGCCTCAATACCTGAAAGTTGAGCTACCAAAAAGTGTTTTCCAAGTTTCTTCTCTTCCTCGTCATCTGGCCATACTCCGATTGGAATCTTCCTTTCAATGACATTAACGTCTACAAATCCGATATAAGATAATATGTCTTTGTTAAGATGTTTCACTCCTCTCGGTCTTCCTGCTTTTGTCGCCGCTTCATCCACAGCACCTAGCAAATGGAGAACTTGTGAATCCGGGTCAAAGTAACTACGAAACGAACCGATTTGATCGCGGGATCCATGATCATCGAAATCAATCACCTCCACAAATCCTCCAGGTTTCAGAATCCTAAAAGCTTCTTTGTAAATCTGATTCCAATCCTCGAAGGCTCCGGCTAAAGACCGGAAATGCACTAAGTCAAATTCATTATCAGGCCACGTAAAACCGCCCTCTTCCTCGGCGTCGTCAATCTCAAAAAATACGTTGTGAGGCACAGCACTGGGCTGAATTCTAGCGATGTCTGTCCCTATAATATCGGCTTCTGGGAATTCTTCACCCATAGCCACTGCCCAATCGCCGGTTCCAGTTCCTACATCTAGAATCTTCTGAGGGTTTTGGAGCGATATGGTGGTGAGTCTGTCGTCAAGAAGACGAAGGAATACACCATGTAGAATCTGCTGTCTTGTCTGCTCTTCCTGGTCAGTGGGCATATAATATTCGCCGACATAGGTCCTGCCATGTATATGTGTGTATATTAGGTCGGTATCGTACAAAGATCTTGTGGAGTTTCTGAGCAAAGGCCAGTTAGCGGTTTCGGAAGTTTGTTCAAGATCTTCGCTTACATGGTATCATTGTCCGCCCGAGGCTGATGAAACAGAGTGCGTGCCCTGTGACGGGACATTTCGACCTCAAGGTCCTCCAAAGCTTCGGTCCCGTCATCATCCATAGGCTCGTCGTCAAGAACCAATGGTTCTGCGGCAAACCTGAGGGTTGGAGTATCCGACAAGATATTCTGAGGTTCAACACTGTCGGGCTTCCAAGCCATCTGAGCAGGCTATAGATAAATGTATATCTGTATATTTGTATGTTGGCCAGCTGAGCGATCTCTGCGGTAGGGTCGGCTTCCAGTCAAGAGAAGAATTCAGTGGAGTTTTCGCTATGCGGAGTAGCTATCATAACTCCATGGCTCACTTGAATCCAAGTAGCAACTGGAGCTTCCAAGTACAGCGGAAGAAGCTTGAACCAAGACTTGCGAAGCTCTCTTGACCAGGAAAGGGACTGTAAAGGTTAATATAAGGAACGGTGCTACGTCTATTATTCATCAGACCCCCTAGGGTCTGCGTTTCTGGAACGAGATAGCGGGAAACGGGAGCCGGGATAGTGGGTAACCATGTCTTTGGGATGGGCTGTTCAGTGTCTGGGAATGCTGTGTGTGGCCCAAACCACAGATGTGGCTGGCAGTGACAGGCTAAATGCAGGTCCATGCTCCACTTGCTGGTGCAGAGACACCGTCCCGGAGATACTATCGAATCCAATCACCTCACTTCTCTCGTATTGAAGGATCCAGCACCAAGATGTCGGTTGATGGGGCCCAAAGCTGGGCTCTTCTGTACAGGACGGAACTCGCTCAGAAGCCAGGACCAAGCAAGCCACATGGAAATCAACCCGAGTCCCGACTACGTATCTTCAGTTCTGTAACATCGCCTCGATGCCTCATCACAGAGAGTTCTTCCGAAGAGGCCGTGGATCACGAAGCGTGGTTCCTCTTTACAGAATGACGACCGGCCCACATCATCAGAGTGGGATCATTGTATATTTAGAACATTGTGTTGGTGGTGAGAAGCCACATCCGGTATCAAACGCCACTAGAGTTAGACGACGTTTTTTCTCTTTAGGATACCATGCATCTACTACAGCAAATGGTGCTATTCACTCACTCGATGAGTTGTGCAGCTCGATGTTGGATGGCTTCTCCGAGTTCCTTTCCCTCTTGTTCCGCCGCTCTATAACGTTGTATTAGATACATGAACCAGTCCGATATGCCATATGCCAAAGCACCCAAACTTTTCTTTCCCTTGCGCTTGCACCCTTACGCCACGCCATTTCCCTCCATCTTCCGTTTCTTTCCTAGAGTCATTGTATCCTGGCTATCCACAAGCATCGCCTCGGGAATATCTGCAATTGGCTCTTCGCTAGCAATAACCTCCGTACCAGCAACAGTCGGGAAAGGTGTCAAGACCTTGGAAATATCGCCCCACCACGACTCTCCGAATTGCTTATACCAGTTTACCGTGATAGCCATCCCTTCGGAGAAACTCGTCTTCTGTTCCCATCCAAGTTGTCTCAGCTTGGTTCCATCGACAGCGTATCTGTGGTCATTGAATGGACGATCCCGAGTGTGTTTGACCCATTTGTGAAGTTCCTGCTGTGTCGCGTGAGGAATATTCAAATATGTCAAGAGTTTCGAGCATAGAGTCAGGTTGGAAATTTCATCATAAGAACCAACATTGTAGATTTGGTCCATGGCACCCTTGTGCAGAATGGTGTCGAAGGCGTCCGCTGCATCTCCAGCAAAGAGATATCTCCTCGTCGGTGTTCCGTCACCGTGTAGAACAACTGGCTGTCCACGGTGAAGAAGAAGGCTGAATTTCGGAATAATCTCTGTTCAAGGTTAGCTTTCCGGTGTTTACTACAAATAGCTGAAGCTCACTCTCAGGATATTGATGCGGTCCATACACGTTGTTACTCCGCACAATTATGACTGGAAGCTTGAAACTCTTTTGATATGAATGCACCAACATTTCTGCCGCCGCCTTACTTGCTGCGTACGGATTTGTAGGAGCAAGAATGCTCGTTTCGAGTAAGTCATCCGCATCATCTTTCACCTCGCCGTAGACCTCATCGGTAGAAATATGAATGAACTTCTTGATTCCAACTTTCTTCGCCGATTCTAGGAGAACGTGGGTTCCGTAGACATTGGTGTGAGTGAAAGCGTACGAGTTACCGAAACTCAGGTCGACATGTGATTGCGCAGCAAAATGGAAAATGGTATCGATGTTGTGTCTTTGCAGACAGTCCATGACCTCTGAAGGATTTGTGATATCGCCATGGTAGAATGTGAAATTTCGTTTGTCGTTGAGTACCCGAGTGTTATTCAGAGAGGAACAGTAATCGAGCTTGTCAAAGGAGACGATATTGTACGCATTAGGGTAAGTTAAGGTCAAATGCCTGACCAGCCAACAAGCACTGTATACATAATTAGAGATGGTTCCCGAGAGTGGCTGCTGCCCATTCTTGCGTACATAAAGCCCGCTCCACCTGTGATCATAATGTTTTTGACGTCTGGCAATGGCTCATATTTCGTGCTTCCGATCAAGACCGGTGCCTCCTTCCAGACTCCAAAATCTTCGAAGAATTTGTTCGCTCCAGGATTTGATGCTGCGGGAGCTGCAAATTGACTTCAACACGAGGCCTAGGAACGAAGGAATCTTTGGGAACTTACTTGGAGCTCCCCCGTTCGTTGCGTACTGGGCAGCCATTTGTGGTCGCAGAGGGATTTCGGCGAGTATAGATAGGGAAGCTTCTCACAGCCAATTTCTTGCAAACCTTCCCACACAACGGATGATGGCTATTGTTGATAGAGGGAAGGGGGGTGATGGGCGGTGAAATGTGATAAGCGAATTTCGGCACGGGAAATAATTGGTGGTGGTGGTGGTGGTGGTGGTGGGCTAATAAGAGTGCGTCTTCTTGCAGTACTTATGTGGAAACAAGGCTGGCCCCAAAAGCTCAGGATGGCAATCAATTGCCCGAAAGCGCTCCTGGCATTGAACAAACGACCGACCTCACTCCCTGCTAACAAGAAGCCCCTTCTGGAAAGATTGATACGAAGGAAGTGGTGATGAATCGGTCGGCTTTCGTCTATTTGTCCGTCAATCAGCACACGTGAAATCAACACGCATGCAGCATGAATGAGGAATGAAATACGGACCAGGAATACGAGGCTGTGAGGGCACTAAAGAGCGCCATCCCAAATGCCCCCGATCCCAAATGTCGCCTTTTGACTCAGGGGGCCGTTGATCAAGACCTAGGCAGGCTCCTTGCGGTCGATAGTCTCTGCTCAGGTCACCACCTTCTTCCTGATGCGGAGTGGTTGCCTGCGTAGCCAGTGTGGAACCCCCCGTGCTTCGTTCATTGAATAATTCCCCTTCCGGGACGTTCTGCTTAGTGACACACCCTGGCACATCCATTGCACACCCGCTCAGCTTTCCGAACTTCATCTCCTGAACAAACGCCTCCATTGCTCAGGAATGTCGTGATACTTCACCTTCCATTCTTCACTCACCTCTGTTCTCTTTGGATTCTCTTAACCAACCATGGCAGCAAGATCCGGGGATCGCGCTCCCTCCATCACTTCCTCTCTCCCCGACGCTGAAGCATACGATGAGAAGCATGGCTCACCTGTTTCGAATGAGGGGAGCTATGTTAATTTGAAGGCGCCTGAGGAGATGGATATCAGCGATGATGTGGAACGAGCTGAACTGCTCCCAGAAGCGCATACGGAGAAGCCAGCGCCAGCTCCTGCAAGCACATCATCCATGAGATCGGCTTTGATATGGATGGTTGTGAATACACTGGCGACTATTGGCATTGTGAGTCCTGGCTAAGAGAGCTTGACACACTGGGCCACTTTTTCTAACGGATGTGGTGCAGGTCTTCACGAATAAGGCCATCTTTTCTGACCCTTCTCTGAAGCTGGCGCAGCTCACATTCGCTGCGTTCCATTTCTTCATTACATGGCTTACGTTGTATACACTTTCTCGGCCTCGATTTGCTATGTTTACACCACGGAGAGTAGCTATCAAAGAGATCATTCCCCTTGCGGTAGCAATGGCGATGAATGTTATTCTTCCCAATTTATCTCTCGCCTTCTCAACCGTCACATTTTACCAAGTGGCGCGAATTCTACTTACTCCAACGGTCGCACTCATGAATTATGTTCTTTACAAGTCGACTCTCCCAAGGAACGCAATTTACGCTTTGATACCGGCTTGTTTTGGTGTTGGCATGGTCTCATATTACGATTCACTTCCCAGTGCGGATGCGAGCGTCAAAACTACGAGCAGTCTTGGAGTCATTTTTGCCTTCTCAGGCATTTTTGCGAGCTCCTTGTACACAATTTGGATTTCTAGCTACCATAAAAAGCTGCAGATGAACAGCATGCAACTTCTATTCAACCAGGCTCCCCTAGCAGCTTTCATGCTTCTCTATGTTATTCCTTTTGTCGACACCTTCCCGGTTTGGACGGAGGTTCCGGTAAACAGGTGGATAATGATTATGATGGTATGTGTCCTCATATGTTCAGATTCTACTGCAAACTAATTAGATAATAGTCCGGTCTCTTTGCCTGCATCATCAATATGTCTCAATTTTTTATCATTGCGCAGACAGGCCCAGTTTCTAGTACTGTCGTTGGTCACGTCAAGACATGTTCGATTGTTGCTTTGGGTTGGATCACGTCAGGCCGGGCTGTTGGCGACAAGTCTGTGATAGGTGTTTTAATTGCCATCGGAGGAATCATCTCGTAAGTTTTGGCTCTTAAATTTCCCGCGTTTCGATTTCAAAATGGAATTCGATTTGGCCACGTAGTAGGGTTTTCTCGTTACACGGATATCCTCATCTCCTCGGTGATAGGCAGGAGTTTGGACTTTTCTTTCTCTGGGACACATGACTGACCACATCTTTAGATACTCGGTAGTGATGCTGAAGCACAAAACTCAGCAAGGAAAGTGATATTCTCATCGGTTAGTATTCTCTATTCAATTCTCCTTTCATGCAAAAGACGAGCCTCGAGAATATCTTGCTCAAATCTCGATAGCTTTCACGTATAGGCTGGCGCCTTGTGATATTAAGGAGAAGGGAAATAAAATCTGATGGAGTTCCTTGCGGCTCCCCCCTTTTCTTCAAGAGATTGTGCTATACCCACATCCGTAAAAGAAGATAGAAGAGGGCACTCTGGCGTTTCGTGACTTTTTCGGCAGAGACTATGATCTTGGGAATTGGTGTTGGCGTCAAGTAGAGAGAGGTACCGTAGAGGATTTGAAATACGAAACCAATAAGCTCAACTGCCATTTCGCTTGGAATATAATTTTCTCTCGTCCTAAGTCGCATGTGAACAGCTCCTGGTTGCTCATGTCTAAGGATTTTGATATCATTTCAACTATGCACTTCCAAGTGACATCCAAGCCGTGACGAACACGCAGACTAGGATGAAGATGCTTGGATTCCATAATTAGAACAAAGCTGATACTGGCTACTGGATAATTTTTTCTGCATGTCACGAAATCGATAGTCCTTGAAACAATATATAGCCAGTAAAAGTTACAGGATTTATTCATAATTCGAGATTAAACGTACGTCCTAATCATCAATATGTTTGTCGCTATTCTTCCACGGAAAAACCCTTTATTGGCCCCAAGGGTTGAAACACACTGCAGCATTGAGATTGTAGTGGAGGTGGTAGAAAGTCTTATCTTGGGCTTAAATAAATTCTATTTTGCATTGTCCGTCCAACTTCGCCTTAGAACTCCGCCCAAGAACTCTGACATACTTGCAGCACATGCAATCCAAACGCCAAGTATGCAATTGACTATAGAAACATTTTCTACCAAGGCATTAAGCCTTCAGGTAACATTGGGTATTCAACTCCGTCGATCCATTCCGTCGCTTCATGCCCACCCATTTCATACAGGCCATCAAATCCCTCCTCTCGCTTCCAATTGCTGTTACAATCGCCTGGGACATATTTTGCAGCGTCCATGGTCAGCATCATCTTGACCTCAGGGCAATAACTCCAAATATGCTTTCTCATTTCTGGTGTGCCCCAGATACCACTGTGGAGCGTTTGCCCGCTGCCTCCAGTGTGGTATCCCATAGGCTCATAGAATCCATCTCTCCAGTCGTCAATGCCCTTCACAAGGTCTCCAGCTTTGGCTGTGGGGTCGTTCGGCGGGGGCTTCTTTGCTCCCTTACCTTTTTTGCCCGAAGTAACCTTTTCTCCCTCACCCGTGTACATCTCGCCGCTGAATGTCAGACTGATTGTCCCATTAGCGAGCTTAGCTCCTGGAATGTGCCCGAGTCGATCCGTTAACCAAACATCTTCAGGTTCCGTGTTCGGGAATCGCTCTTGGTTCCTCAGAACATTGATGATCCTGCTCACTCTCCGTAAGCTTAAGCCTCCATTACCTCCGAATCGTGCATTTGGGTTCCAAGGCGCGCCAACCCAATCGTATTCGAGCCAGTTGTTTAAACTCTGACGGCTGTTGGCACACAACATACTATCTGTCTGAAATACTAGGAGCCATTCCGCGGGCTGTAAAACTACTTCATATAACCACAACGTTGTTAAAAACCTGCTAATCTCTTCTTGGCTTCCTGTGGTCATGTTCGCCGGGATATATGTCAGGTCTAATTTGCCGCTGTCAACATGATTTCGGATTGCTCGAGACGTGTTGAGATATTCTACTGATTCTAAGGAACCCATGAATCGAAATCGCCAGTCCGGAGGAACAACTGACATAAAGTGTAGCATCAGGGGGGCGAGAATAGGATTGCTACGGTTCTCGATGAGGAGAGCGACTTTGGAGGCGTTATATGGTGATTCAGTTGGCGATCCATAGTCGAAAGATATGATTGGGATCTTGGGGATTCTGGGAGGTTCGGGAATGGAGGGTCGGAGGAAGGTGAGGCATAGAAAGCTATTCCGGACGCGGTTGGTGAGCCTGAGCTCTCGATGAAATGATAAGGGGAGGTCAAGGTACTGGGAAGCGGCACTCACAAGAATATCAAAACAGCGCCAGCAGCGCGCATGCGACGAGTAGTTTTTGACCAAGCTGCAAAGGCTGCTGACTTGGTTGATTCCCAAAGGTCATCAATAGTCATATCTCCAGCTGAGGTTGCCATATTGGCGACAGTGCCTTCCTCCGGCTTTCCCTTGACGCTCGCTCCGGGACGTCGAGATGTTGGCAGTCTTAGAGAATGTACATGCTACAATGGAGGTGAATGAATATTCTGGGAAAGGGTTATGCCACGAAAGGGTCCGGTATGGGCTGTGTGAAGTTGCAGCCTGAGGTTCTGGGCGAGCGACCGAGCCCTTTGGCGCGGATGGGTATATGACACCTAGAATAGGGGCTAGATGGCTCGCGGATGGCGTGTCTGACTGGTCAGCACGTTTTCAGGCTGGATCTCGTACTGAGGTGAGTACGGAGGAGTGATGGATACGAGATGATAATGCTCGTACGGTACGAAGAGAGAGGCTAATTTCAGGGCGAAGCGATTTAGAGAAACCAAGGAGGCTGTGTATCGAAAGAACGGGCCCCGTACTACAATGCCACGGATTCTCTTATTGCCACAACGGCAGTCAACTCTTGTAGACCGATTGCGCACCCCCTTTCCTGTCATTTATTGATTCATGTACTGGGTGTACGGTACCACGACCGCTGCAAACTTGGGTGGACCACGATCCTTATTAATGCCCCCTCGAGAAGTGCGTGATGGGAGTCGTGGGGGTGTAGGAAAAGCTTGTCTGCTCGCTCGTCGACTTATTCTGGTGGGACGTTAAGCCTTCCTCTTCTCCTGATTCGTCATGTCAGGAGGGATGCCCGAGGCGATGCATTCATTCCAGTCAGCAGGAGGAATTGTTCGGTTTCCGATCTGGTTGGATGGGTGGTGGTAGGACGGACGGACGAAGAATGAATAGATGCTGCGGGTGGATGGAATTTGCTATGCTTGGTGAGTCTGCGGTGCTCCCTCTCTCTTTCCCTCTCTCCCTGTGCTGCTGTGCAAGTCTCGAAGGGAAAAATCTTGGGCATTTACCCCACCAAGCGCTCGCTGGCGCAGGCCCCCTGCAGCGCCTTCATCGACGGGTCGATCCCAAGTAGGCATCCTGGGCCGTGCAGAGCGCGAATCTCTGCTGTTGTGGAGGATCCCTACCCCTGCGGGCTGCGCTGAAATATTGACTATCGATCAATGAAAAGAAAATTTGGGTGTGGAGCACTGAGCACACCCCAAATCAGTCGCCGTTGCCCTCTTTCGGACCCTGGAAAAATATGACGCCCAATGTAGACATCTGTGCTTGCCTGGTCCATTCCAATCTCACTTCATTCTCCGCCCTTAGGGCTTCTCTTTCTCGAGCCCAAATCGTCAACTACATCCTCCTCTGACCTTCCTGCCAGCATTACCTTCGCGTCCTCGTCGTCAGCGTTAAATGGTGGTGGGAAAACTCCCGCAACGGATTGCGGACGGTTGACTCGGAGTGGCATCGCAGAGAGAAGCATCTCACCATTAAAGCTTGAAAAAGAATAATGGTTGTCCTCACATCCTCTCTCGAAGAGCGGCGGCGGAGGTCGCGCAACATCGTCTTTGCAGCCTTCATTCTCCTTATCACCATCTGGTCTCTCAAGCTTGCCTACCCGCAAAAAACCATCCTCGGTCTTTACCAGAGCCATAATCCTACCATTCAACCCACAGCCGTTTCCTCACCTGCGCCCAAATCTACAAATGCAAACGCAGACAAATGGAAAACCAAGCCTACCGAAGACCTGTCGAAACCGGACACTTTCAACGGGACTGTGACAAATAAGGCCGCAGTCATCCTCGAATCACAGTTTCGTGCCAATCTCATCCCCCTCATCCTACACTTCTCAAGCGTCTTAGGCCCATCCTGGCCCATCCTCATCTACACTTCTGCCGAATCCGTAGGACTGTTTGCTTCCTCTGCAGCACTGGCACGCTATCTGCTGTTGGGCATAGTACAGATCAAAATACTTCCCCAGACAGTCCTTTTCACAAACTCTGATACAGTGAGCGAGTTCATGACCCAACCGTGGCTGTGGGAGGATCTGGCACCGGCCGAACATATCCTTATATTTCAAAGCGATAGCATGCTATGTGCAAACGCAGCGAGGAGTGTAGAGGATTTTTTTGAATATGATTTAGTTGGTGCTTCGATCAAGGGAGGCGCTGCGAAAAGACATGACGGAGGACTTTCACTCAGAAAACGTTCGACAATGCTCAAGATTTTGGAGAATTGGAGCTGGGAGGATACGAAAAAAGAGGGAGATACACTCGAAGAACACTGGTTCTTCAACAGGTACGGTCATTTTTCTCTCGTCCATTCAAGTGCTAGGCTCATTAGTGAATAGGATGAAAGAAATACAAGAAGAGCAGGCGAGTGCTGGCATGGAGCCCGAGGAGGAAGATGCTATAAATCTTCCTTCGCTGGAAGTTACGAGGACGTTCAGCGTGAACTCTATCGACTACCCACATCCGCTAGGGGTGCATCAAGTTCATCGATGGGGAAAAGACCAGGTTGCTACCTTGGATGAGTGGTGTCCAGAGTACAAGCTTTGTTCGAAGGATGATGTTAAGGGTAGATGAGGGTTCATCATTTTGAGATAGCGTCTTGCATAGCTTGGAGTCTTGGTTGGGGCTGGAGTATACCTGGGCCATTGTTGGGTGTAACATTCTAATCTAGATACACATAGCGCAAGCTTTATATCATTCACTGGATCAGCAGTCCTCAGGACCACTATCGTGGCCGAGGACTACAACCACGTGAGGCCTTGATGCAAGGAATAATTCGATGAAAACTATCTTGACTGGCCCACCAGCGCCAAAGTCTGGGAAACAACGGTTGGCTTAGCGAAGTCGGCAACGTCCAAAGGAGCAGCATCGAATGCAAAGCCTCACCTTCCAGAGCCTACAAGGTGGCTGACAGAAGTTTGATCCACTGAAGGGAGACGGGGAGAGAGACACTTCTGCGACGCAATTTATGAATGACTGATTCAAGGGGGATTTTAGAGAAGACCAGAGTTCTGGGAGCTGACGTAGGGGCCCCACGAGGCCACGAGTCCACCTCGTCTTGATGTTTTAGGGCAGATGACGGAAGGGTAGGAATGTACGGAGTAGGTACGGTATGACCTTCTAGGGCTACGGTGCTGTAGGGAGGTCGGACTACAAATCTCGCCACACAATGAAGCAAGTCGGCCGTCCGGTTCTAGACACCAGCGGCACTCCCAGCCGCAATAAATCCTTGTCGGGGCAATGTGTGGCATTGGGAAACTTCGGGGGCACAAAATAGCATATCCCACATCAGGCTGGGGCCGGACCAGTTCCCGTTGTAACTTCGTGTCTAGCAAACATTGTCATCCACCAGCCCCAAGGCAAACTTCACTCCTTTGTCTTCCACTACCGGCACCATCAAGTCCCGGCCTCTACAATATGCACTTCTACTTCCAAATCAATCGGCACTCGAAATCCTGAGGTCTTCCTCCTTGCGCATCCTTCGCCTCAATCTGTCCTCGACACTCCTGGGGATTCTTGAGAGACTGCAGAGTGTATTTCACATCTCGCGAGGACAATGTCGACTTTAAATACCCACTCGAGTTCGTTAGGCAATAACATATTCATGATAAACAGGACTAGGATAATTTTGGCAGTATCACTCGTTGCTACGTGAGTAACTACTATGAAATGGGGCAAAAGCCGAGACACTTCACTGATGCCTTCTTGCGTAGATGGACCATCGCACATCTACTCCCGGCATATAAGCAGACAGTTCAAGACATAGCAAAAGATAACTACAACGATTTGATAGAACACCTGCCCGCAGTTAAAGTCGACTGGCACCCTAATTACGACCCCAAGAAGCAATTCAATGCCTCTAAGGTTGCGCTCCTGATCGAAGGGCGCCCTATACCACATCTCGTCCCACAAATCCTCCATATGATTGCTGTTGTTCCCCCGGATTGGAGGTTCATGTTTATTGGCACAAACAAGAGTGTGATCAGTGTGTCCCGTAGCTTTGCGACACAATACCAAGAGGCGAACGGAAAGCTTGATTTAGTGGTACTTCCTAAACCATGGAAGATTGATAGTAAGGAGGATGTCTATAGATTACTCACAGATCTCCGCTTCTACAACGAATTCTTGCCAGACGTGGAGTGGCTCTTAAAATACGAGTCTGACAGCATTATGTGTGCGAGGTCTGATGATAGCTTGAACGATTGGCTTCACTACAGCTGGGCAGGAGCGCCGAGGCAAGCATAGCCAGACCCATCTATAAAAAGGTTTTCTAATTGGTTATTTCTAGATCCGAAAATGATAGATTTGCTGGAAATGGCGGCCTCTCACTTCGCCGAGTATCTACGGTACGTCAGATACTTGACTTTCAGGAAAGAATTAATGACACGGAACCTGAGGATGAATGGTTTGGCAAACGAATTACTGCTCAACGTGGAGCAATAGTTGCTACTGGAGACCAAGAGAATCACTTTTCGGTCGAGTCGATATGGCATGAAAAGCCGATGGGTTATCATGTTCGAGATGGAGGAGAGAATCTTGCGGACGATGTCTGGAAGAATCCAGAACGCAGGAAGAAGAACTTCGAGTACTGCCCCGAGCTGGCTATGATCATGCCAATGAAACTTGAGCGAGAGAGGTGTGAAGGAGACAACCGAGAAGGGAAGGTTATCCAAACCGAAGAAGAGAAGACGGCACAAGAAGCGGAACAAACGAGGGCCAGGGCGAAAGCGAAATTGAAAGGCAAACCGATAAAATGACGGTGGAGAAGGTGTTTATGACAGTCAGGACATCTGTTTGTACTTCTAGCGATCCCGCCCTCTTCTACAATTGATAATTTAGGAAACGAATTTCTAGTTCAGAGTTGGTCTAAAGGCGTCTGGGGGCTGTTTTCCAGGTCAATTGGGAAGGCCAGTTATAGAGAATTTGGAAGCTACATCTTTCCCCTTTTTGTGACGTAGAAGCACACTCTAAGGGAGAGAAGGTTGCGAGTAAAGTTTATCCTGCTAAAGATGCATTGATGAATAACCAGGAGAGCAGCTGGTCGATCCTTCATTTCTTCCCTGACGATTCCTCGTACTTTATCCACCCTCTTCTTCTTCATCATCTTCTTCTTACCTAGCGCCGGCCATTCTTGATCTTTACGAAGGTAAATGTGTCCCGTCACCGGAACATCGGCGTGTCTTACCTAACCATGCCTAACCTAGGTAAGGTAAGGTTTCGAGGTCATAAAGTTCTTGAAAGAAAATAACTCTCTCATCAAATTCATCGTCCCAGTCTCGCACCTCTTACCTTATCGTGCTTAGGAGCATTTACTATGCCTGCACCTCCCAAGCAGCGCAAGATCGCCATTGTTGGCAGCAGATCCGTGGGTATGCAGCTTCTTCCTCGAGCTCATCAAATCAGCAACCTACAAACACCCTCACAGAATCCGTTCCACATAATCTAACACAACCATAGGCAAATCTTCACTCACGGTTCAGTTCGTTGATGGCCATTTCGTAGAAAGCTACTATCCTACGATAGAGAATACTTTCAGCAAGGTTATCAAGTTCAAAGGCCAAGAATACGCCACTGAGATAATTGATACGGCCGGTCAGGTGAGAGGCTTCTTTCATTGCTCAATGGAGGTCATTGTCCAGACTAATGCATTGGGTTTTGTAGGATGAGTACAGCATTCTCAACTCGAAGCATTTCATTGGGATCCATGGTTATGTCTTGGTGTACTCAGTAGCTTCAACGCAGTCCTTTGAGATGGTACAGGTTATTCGAGACAAGATTCTAAATCACCTAGTAAGCAGCTCTTAAGAGGAGTTCATTGAACTGTTTCCTTTCTGACTCCTGTAGGGCTCTGATTGGGTTCCTATTGTGATTGTGGGCAATAAGAGTGACTTGCGTCCGGACCAACGCCAGGTCACCGTTGAAGAAGGCAAAGCGTTGGCCGAGAAATTCAACTGTGCCTACACGGAAGCAAGTGCACGTTACAATGAGAATGTTACCAAGGCTTTTGAGCTGATGATTGGACAAATTGAGAAATCCCAAAATCCTAATGAGCCTACGGGTGGAAATAAATGCCAGGTAATGTAGTGATGGATGGGAGGTTGGATTATTTGTTGCATGGGATGGTTTAGAGAAGTCTTAATGAGCGGCGTTCAGGGAGTGCTATTTTCAATGAAAGGCCTTCTCGTACAGTCACTGAGGCCTATCCAAGGCAATTGACTGGTTTGAGTCGCGTTGAGCTGGGACGCTGTAAGAGTTGGGCGTTGCTCAGAGTTCTGGAGCCAATCATAGGCCCGCATAATCCACCCCACACCAGGCTGAAATTCACTCTGAGTCAACCCTCGGTCCCTAGAATATTCACAACAAATCCACTCCGCGCCAGCTCTCTTAACAGAGAGCAACCAGGCCTATCAAAATGCTCGACATTTTCGATTTCATTGTTGAGAAAGGTGGCGATCCCAAGAAGATCAAAGAATCTCAACGACGCCGCTACGCTCCAGAGGAAGCGGTGGACGAGGTTATTGCACTCTATGAGGATCATAGAAAAAGTGAGCATGGCTCTCCTCACAAAACCAAAATCAATTTGGAAGATTGACTCCTCCTAGCCCAATATGCTGCAACTCAAATAAATACAAAGATCAACGAGGTCCAGAAGCAAATCGGCGCGAAGAAGAAGGCCAAAGAAACTGCAGACGATTTGATGAAGCAGAAGGTCGATTTAGAGAAAGAGAAGAAGGCCTTGGTTGAATCTGCTGGAGAAAAAGAAGTCACCCTAAAAAAGAAGATTGGCACGATTGGCAATGTTGTTCACGACTCAGTACCGGTCAACAATGATGAGGTTATTCTAGCTAGCCAAACCTTGAAGGAGTCAAACTAACTCCTATCTAGGACCACAACACGCTCCAGCGAACTTGGGCACCCGAGGGAGTCAAAGTCGAGAAACGAAATGTTCTTTCCCATCACGAAGTACTCACAAGACTAGATGGCTATGACCCTGAGCGAGGTGTAAAGGTTGTCGGCCACCGAGGCTACTTCTTGAAGAAATGGGGTGTGTTCTTGAACCAGGCTCTGATAAACTACGGCTTGGAGTTCCTTGACTCACAGGGGTACACGCCTTTACAAACACCTCAATTCATGCTCAAGGACTACATGGCGAAGACGGCGCAATTGGAGCAGTTCGATGAGGAACTTTACAAGGTGGTTGACGGCGATGCGCAGAATGACAAGTATCTCATTGCCACATCTGAGCAGCCTATCTCTGCATTCCATGCGGATGAGTGGTTAGTCGCAAAGGATTTGCCTATTAGATATGCTGGATTCTCCTCGTGTTATCGAAGAGAAGCTGGCTCACATGGCAGAGATGCGTGGGGAATCTTCCGTGTTCATCAATTCGAGAAGGTAATAATTCCCCGAAAATAAATCACTTTGGATCAACTAACACTACTTAGGTAGAGCAATTCGTTCTAACAGACCCTGAAAAATCCTGGGAAATGTTTGACGATATGATTGCCATTTCAGAAGAATTTTACAAGTCCCTCGGTGTTCCCTATCGTGTCGTCGCCATCGTCTCTGGTGCATTGAACAACGCAGCAGCAAAGAAATATGATTTAGAGGCCTGGTTCCCCTTCCAAGGTGAATACAAAGAGCTTGTTTCCTGCTCCAACTGTACCGATTATCAATCTCGCGCGCTCGAGATCAGATACGGTGCCAAGTTGCAAACCGAGATCCGCAAGAAGTATGTTCATGCACTGAACTCCACTTTATGTGCCACCGAAAGGGCCTTGTGCTGTCTTTTAGAAAATTTTCAGACCGAAGAGGTATGATTCCGTTTCCTTCGTGAAAGCTTTCTTGGTCACTGACTTCTGCTAGGGATTCAACGTTCCTGAACCACTCCGAAAGTATCTTCCTGGGGCTCCTGGGTTTATTTCATTTTCCAAGGAGCTTGCTAAGGACACTACATCTCAGAAGGCGAAGGGAAAGGCTGACAAGGCTCCCAAGCCAAAGGTTGCTCCTGTGGGCGAGGGCGCTAAGGAAGTTGGAGAATCGCTCAAGGATTTGAAAGTCTGAGAGTGCGATATGGAGACGTAGAATTTGTTGCCTGTTCGATGCATATTCTTGTGCTTTCTGATATGAAAAGAATAAATGAATAAACTATTGTACCGTACTTGGCTGTACGTAAGTACGAGTAACCTCGAATCGTCTATAAATGGCCGTTCATGTCCCTTCTCAACCTCGCGCAGTCTTGTAAAAAAAAAGTTGTATGATGATGAATAGCTATGGTACTCTTCATAAACATTTTGAGCGTGTATCTGAATTGTGACCAGACTCCAAATTGAATCGTTCTGATACGTTGCATGTCCGAGGGAATGCTACTGATAACAGTTGGTGGTGCCTGCCACAAGCGATTTAACATCATATGACGGGTTCTTGACAGAACCTTCGAGCCAGCATCCCATATTCAAAAATAGGCACCGGCCCAAAAATAACGAGCTCTTTCAATCAACGGTGAATCTCTTGATGAATCAAAATTCGTTGCGTGTTTCTTAAGAACAGACAAACGCGCATTCCACACATCGGTCGAAACGAGGCTATGCCTTTCAACACCACAACAATGGAGGAAGAACACATTTCCTGCCCATTCCTGTGCGGTTTTGAAGCAGAGGGCGACTCGAGAGACTACCAAATCATGGTAAGGAGTCTCCTTTGAAAACCCGACGATATCTTACCGAAATATTATAGCTACATATGGAGACAATTCATTCAGAAGATGAAGTGTCACCATTCCTTGCCCGAGAAGATGCCAGTATCGCCGCTTTAGTCTCCTTGAGTAATGGACAAGATGAAGCTTATGTTAGCTGTCCTGTTGAAGGGTGTGGGGAGGCGCTACTCTTGACCGAGCTCGACAGTCATGTTGAAATGCACGAGGAGGAACAGACCACTGGTGATGAACGAGAGCGGTCTCCAAAACGACTCAAACTTGAGCCTGATATAGAAGCAGCCTTTGATACAACTCTCTCGCACCCCTTACGCAATCTGGTCGACAGGAATAATGCTGAGGCGGAGACGCAACATGCGTCACATGACCGTCAATCAAGCGCCAAAGCTATCTGGAAGAGCATGTTAAAGATGCCCGATCAGTCTTCGAAATTATCTATATCAGGATCGGGAGTACAGAATGCTCGGCGGCGCCTAGGGGTACCTTCTCCTCAAGCCCTTCAAGTTTCGTATCTACACTATGCTAACTTGTGTTTAGAAATCAGAGCTCGGCCCGCACGCAAATGAAAAGCAGATGCCTACGTGGCTTGTTACTCTACTAAAAGAAAACGATGGTGCCTTGAAAACCATCAACAGGACTGACCGAGATGGCAAGACAAGGAAGGTTAAGGTATGCCCAAATATGATGTCCGGAATTGTTCCCGTCCTCGAGCAACTCCTCCAACAGGACAAGTCCGTTGAATACGCTTATCTATGTCATTCGGCTGTAAAGCATGTCTCGAAACTCAGAAGAGAAGGTACAGTCTGACCAGCTCTTATTCGCAGATTTCTAATTGCCTAGGGGGGTTTTGTGGATACCGGAACATCCAAATGCTTAGTTCTTATATTATTGGCGTGGAATCTCAAGGGTACGATAACTTCGGTGAAAATATACCTACAATATTCAAGATTCAAGATTATATTGAGCATGCTTGGGATATTGGCATTAACGTACAGGGCCGGGTAGAGACAGGCGGCATCCGCGGAACAAGGAAGTACATTGGAACCCCTGACGTTAGTACTTAAAAATCTTACTGCTGGTTTCTATTGACTTTGACTTAGGCACAAGCAATGTTTTGCAGTCTGGGTATAGCGTAAGTTTGAACTCAAATTCTGGTTCTTAGCTGAGAGCTCCAGGTGTGATGCTCAAGGGCTTAAGCCAAAAGGTCCCTCGAAGCCTGCCTACGAATTGTTATTCAGGGCCGTTGAAGACTACTTTGTGGCTGGCTGCCTAGACTTTGACTCTCAAGTCCGTTGTACTTCTACGCCTCCAATATACTTTCAGCATCCAGGTATGTGAGGCTGTTGAGAAACTTTCATTCTCATCTAACATCCTCCAAAGGCCACTCCATGACCATTGTTGGGTTTGAGAAGTATTTGGACGGCACGAAGAATCTCATTGTTTTTGACCCAATGTTTCACGATTCTCCAAATATCACCAAACTAATCGGACAGTCCTTCAAATCCGGTGCCCCGCAAGATCTTCTGAAGGCGTATCGAAGGGGCGTGAAATACTTAAAGAAGTATCACGAGTTTGAACTACTGAAGTAAGTGTACTTCAATGTCCTAGATAGTGGATCTCTCTACTACAAGATTCTTACTGATAGTCGTGAAGATTGACACCTCCAAAAAGACCAGTGTAAGGCGTTTTCAGATGCAATTAGGATTTGCGCTGAATAAAGCGCCTTTGTAGATGATAGCTGTGGGGCAAGGTTTATTGGCAGCCTAGACTACTTCAACTGGCATTGGGGCATTTCACGGCGCAAAGCATTTATGATTTACAACGAAATATTCATTTCCACAAAACAGAATGAAATATTATGGTGCAAAGTGACAGTACCAGAGGTGGCGTTCTTATAACCTCATCCAGTTGTCTCAGATCCACACCGAGATTCAAAAACAAACTTACGGAGACGATTTTCACCACTTTATTGCAGATGATCGCTCACCATTCCCCCAAATTACACGATTATATGTCATCTACAAGCTATTAGAGAACATCAAATCGACCGGATGCTACGAAATTGCGTAACTCTTAGTGACAGGGACAATTAAACTCTATTTGGATCACTATTGATATGATCGCTACATATTGCTGTAGGAAGACTAGCAAGGCTGCATTTAAGCCAATAATTTGCTATCTTGTAGATACCAACTCCGTTCCTGAACGCCCTGCAGTGAGTTTCGTTAATCCCAATACAGCTTCGACCGCCAGCCATTAGTATATGCAGAACAGAAATAACCACTGAGCCACGTTATCTGCGGTAGACATCACGCTCCTTCTCACGCTCATTTTCCATATCTCTCTTTGGCCCTTCTCTATGCCTGTCTCTGCTATCGCGATCTGGACTCCGACTACGAGTTCTTCTCCGATCATCGTAATCCAAGCGGTCTCTATCATGCCTTCTGTCATCACGATCATCCCGTCTCCTATCACGTGGGTAGGCATCTCTCGAACGGTCGTCTCTATCCCTCAAGGGTCGGTCGTGGCTCCTTCCTCCATCATAGCTAGGTATGTAGGTGTCAATAGCAGGCGGTCCGTTTCTGCTTCTAGGCGGGCCGCGGTCAAGATCGCGGGATCGAGACCGTCTATAGGCGTCCGGTCTATCGCCAACTCTTCCACCCTCATAGGCGCTGTAATCAGCCGGTGGTGGTCGCGGCGGTAATCTCGTATCTGGTCGGTCATCTCGCCTATCATCTCGATGACGTGCCCATGCTGGTCTGCGCTCTTCAGGTGGTGGAGGAGGAATCCCATTGCGTTGTCCACCGTGAGGAGGGTAACGGCTACCGTTTTGAGGGCGATATCCATAGCCCTCACCATTTACTGGCTGGTCCGGTCCCCAGTTTCCGGCTTGCCCCATTCCCACAGTTCCCCCCTTCGGCGCAGGTGGAGGCGCTGCTTGCTGACTTCTGAACTTTCTTCGGTCAAGTTCGTGGGATTCTTCAAACGTCGGTAGGTCTCCAGGTCTTGCAGGCAAAGGTGCAGTCTTGAAATAAGGATGCTTCAAAGCATCAATGGCGTTGACACGCTTTTTCCAGTCAAGCTTGAGCAGTTCTCCCAGAAGTGAGATAGCACCAGGGCCAGCACTGCCACGCATCAGTTAAGTCTTAACTAGATAAACTTGAGATTTTCACCTATGAAACCGCCGAGCCAAGGTTGATGGCCGCGATGGAAGATTGACGTTATATGCTTCAGCCCCCGGTAATTGCTGCCAGCCGGGCATATTCTCTGAAGTTGGGCTGCCAACCAAGTCGAAAATCAATTTTAGCTGATGGCCATCACTCTCTCCTGCAAGGATAGGTTTTCCAACGATCATTTCTCCAAAGACGCATCTAAGCTGTTAGTAGTGTTCACGACTGGAATTTGAAGTAGGCAACTCACCCAACGCCCCATAAATCAATGGCAGTAGTGTACTTCCGAAGCTGGAGGAGAAGCTCTGGTGGGCGGTACCAGCGCGTAACAACCAATGTTGTATAATCTCTATGAGCTTCACCTCCTCCGCGACCAGCAACAGGGACTGATTCGTCATAATGCCGGGCCAAACCAAAGTCTGCAATCTGCAATATGCCTTTATTGTTGATAAGAAGGTTGGCTGCTTTCATATCCCGGTGTAGAATATTATTATCGTGGAGGTAACGAACACCTTCAAGTAGCTGGAGCATGTAACATTTTATCTGCGGCTCGCTGATGGTAACGTTTGGATTTTCGAGAAGTCCTGAGAGATCGTGGTCCATGTAAGGGGTGACCATATACATTACAGAGCGTTTCTTCTTGTCGCCAGTCTTCTGGTGATGCTCAACTGCCATCTCCTCTAGCTTCAAGACGTTTGGGTGGGATAGGAGCTTGAGGAGCTTAATTTCCCGCAGCGCTGTGATCGGAAATCCATCCTTCTCGTTATGCATCAAGATCTTCTTGAGGGCGAAAATTGCGCCAGTTTTCTTCGACTTGGCTCTGTGAACTTCTCCAAAGGTACCCTCTCCCAGCTTGCCCATTTGTTCATAATCTCCAATTCGTGAACAACCTCGAAAGCTGGATTGAGATCGCGCATGTTGGTGTGCGAAGGCCCGCGGTGACATAGTATGGCTTGCAGGACTCATTTGCTGAGAGGAGGTCGCCATGACCATAGAGATCAATACAGGTCAGTACGGAGTTGTGGTGAGAGGGATCGAAGGGAGTCGCTCGTGCAAGCCAGGAAAGTGTATGATCAGAGGACCAGAGTACGCATCAGTGATGGCTGTTGTAGCTCAAGACCAAAGTCTTGCGCATTATGGTCGAAGGCAATAGTTAGAAAAACGCGCCCAACTCGTCACAATGATAGGACTCGTTGTGGTGAATACTAGTACCTTGCGCTTAGATATAATAAGAGGCGCGGAGCCGGAGAAAGTGTTGATCCGACAAGAGCCACACGACATTTTGCAGGAGCTCGAACCAAACGACAATCGCACTACAGCAGAATTGCCTGTCGATTTCGAGTCAATTCTAAACCCAGTCTTGCAAGGGTATGATCTCATCATCATTGAATCTTTTCTATTCATGGTTGACCATTTATCTAGTCTACAAACCAAATGGCCCCGAAACATCCAGTTCAGATCCCTAAAGCCCGCCCCTTATATCGATTCGCTGCTACTGGTCTAGGTGCAAGCATGTGGTTCTTCGTTTGTATCTCCGTATCTAATATATTCTTATCTTCAGCTAATCCTGAGCAGTTAATGTATCGGGCGAAGCAAGATGGTACAGTATCCTTAGCAGCAAATACAGGCCTGCTTCTAACATATCAAATAGGCCCTGCATTGTTAGGCTGGAAGCATCCTTGGGACCACTGAAGAGAACACTGAAGAGACCACTCGACGATACATATTGAGAGTCTTGCTTGATAGTGGCTGACAGGAGGCGTTGATCGATCACTTTTCCATAGAGTGGAGGGCCGTGACTGAAGAAGGCAGTACTATTTGTGAATTACGGTAAAATACATAAGATCATGCATGCGGTTATTTATCTTGCATGCTATTTTCAAGCTCTACATTTAAATTCTTCCTTCAACCCTCAATTCTGCAGCAGGTTTCTGAAACAGAGACATGGAAACACCCCATGTATCTCCACCCTCATAAGCAAATAGCTCTGCACAAGCCATGTAGAAAATTTGCCACCGAGAGTACCTGTTGTTCTCGAAATTAGTATTGCCAGCCTTGGATAAGTGGAGGAGGTGATGTCTTGAGAACGCTTTCATGCTTAAATATGTCCGCAGATGAAGAATACCTCGTAGACCAGTTCAATAAGGAAGTTCTGACTTAGAAGATATTTCTTACCACGTAGCGGCATCCTTCTCTCCATAAGTCTTAGCAAGATGGGGCCATAGCTCCTGCTTACTTGCTATCATTTTAGATAGCCAATCCTATAGATATGGTATTTAGTAGTGGTTTCCCTTTTATATACAGCTTTCAAATATAGACGGAGAAAATGATTTCTGCACTAGTGTTTTACTACAAATATATGCCGAGGACCAATAAAGACCAACATACCTCACACGTCTTAGCGTAATGTTTTCCAGAAACCCACCACTGCGTTTCTACTTTCAGATCACGCTGGAAGTATAGGAGAAGGTCTGCAGACGGCATTGTCCCTCCAGAGAAGAATAGAGTGCTCAACCAGCCTTCTGTATAATCATATGCTATCACAGAATTAGCACTGTGAATAACTGAAATATTATAGGGAGCTCTAAAACTAGTTCAATAGTAGAGATACAATAAAGTATGTAGGTGTCAGACTCCGGAAGTAATTCCCAGGCTCCAGAGCTCAGATGATAAGAATAAACATTTATTTTGAGGATAAGCCTTACGCGTAGTTCTATGAGCAAAGGTATGCACGAAGAGTTTCCCACCAGGCTTCAAAGCTCGAGCGATTTTGGCCATGAGAAGTTCGTAGTTCTTCATATGCTCAAAGAGTTCTATCGAGATTACACGTTCAAAACTCTCTTTCTCAAATTCATAATCTACGACGTTGCCCGTGATTATGGTCAGATTTTTCATATTATTCCCTTTGGCTTTCGAGTCGATATAAATCTTCTGAGTCTTTGAATTCGAAAAGGCGGTGATCTTAGAATTAGGAAATCTTTCCTGTGACCGTATTAGCAGTTAATTTAGCCATATTTTAAAGGAGAAATGATAAGAAGCCGCCGCCTAAGATCTGCTCTTTGTAGGAAGGATATGTAATTATTTGTATGAAAACAAATCTCACAGCAAAATATAAGGCTCCAGAGCCCCATCCACATCTAATTCACATTCTATTAGCAAAGTATCCAATTGTCCCCCTGACCGAGTTAAAAGTAGTACAATAATATGAGTTTGAGATACCAGGTTGAACGTCAAAGCATTCTACAACTTCTCAAGCCTGATTGTGTTGCAAGATACTTAATCTTTAATGTACTACTTTGAATTTGCCATGGAGGGAACCTAGATAAGTGGAGTGAAATTTACCCCAGATCCAAGATACTCATTCCATCTTCCAATTGAGCTTTCTCGACATACACTTTTAACATGGCAATCTCGGCCTGTTCAAGCGTTTCTGTTCCCGTGGGATATAAGCAGCATGAATATTTCATTCTTGGCCCAAGGCAGGCAGCTAAGAACTCGGTGCTAATCTCATAGTGCTGTTCATTTGCAGTTGTGGTTTCAATAGCGATTGGCCTACTCTTAAGTAGCTTAATATAAAGTATCTTTTTCGTGTACGATTCCGAGAGAGAGATACTCTTGATTAATTCTAGTCGCTCCCTTAGCTGACGCCTGATTCCGATACGAATCACATAACTTGGGAGGTATCCTCGATCGAGAATCCAGTCTGCGTCATGTTAATCGGAGACTCCGAGAATGTGAGACAGCCTACCGTAACTCATGCTTTAGATTTATGTACCCAAATAGAATTCGATAAACAGCAGAATTTATACTCCAAGGGAACTTGAATAGCATAGCTAAATTGATCTTGAAATGTGATCTGCGACCACAATATATCATCCGCACCGAGTATGTCGACTACCGTATGAAGTAGGCTACGTCAACAAGAACATTACCCTCTTTTGCTTAGTGCGCTTCGCTTTGTTACTCTAGCTTCATCACACATATCCTTTCGATACATTGCAATACTTTCTGTTAACGGGAGTTTTGAAAGCAAATGTCGAGGAAAAGACGGCTTCTGACAATTACGGGTGGTCAAACTGCACCAAGTCCATATTATAATTACAGTCTATGTAGGTTTTGCGATGAAAAATTCTGCGTTACTGAAGTGTACGCATCTGCTCCAGCACAAGTTTGTATGCCTTTCTTTTCTTCGGCTGTTTAGTGATCGAAGTCCGCAAATGGCCCAAGTATTTTGCCATCCTGGGGAGCAAATAATTTTCCGATAACCAAGCAATAACAACATAACCCAATCCAAGGATCAAGACGAAAGACTTGAAATCCCATGTCATTTTTGTTAACTGCATGAAGTCGGCAAGCCCTTGGGAAGGATCGAAAAGCATGTACGTGCAAAAGAGTAGAGCTACTATAATTGTAACAACAAAGGGCACTACAATATTGTTAGCTCGGAATTGTCATATTGCTGAGAAACAAACAGTTCTGTGACATTGATTGGCGAAATGGTGGTCCAACACTCAAGATAATTCCAGATAATATATATTCATAGCATGAAACTAGGAAGAGGGTGGTATTTTCCGAATTATTGACATTCGACTTCTCTCTGTTCAGTTGGGGGGGGATATACCTAAGGTATGTCAGGAGTGCATCAACTGTCGGCAAGAAGTATATTTACCATGGCTGTCGGCGCACTGTGACAAATCCCACTGCTTGTATGAGAACACAAATTGTTATTTGGCCAAGCAGTGGAACTAAAACCTTTCTAGATACCAAGTTCGCCGTCGGGCGTCTTCGGCAAAGCACTGGAAACGGTCCAGTCCAACCCACTAACAATGTCAGAAGACTCATCGATGATTACTGAACTGGGAAAAGATATACTAAATATTGCAATAGGGAGGATCAGTAGCAGATCGATAAATAGAAACTAATGGAAGGTTCAGTAAGTTTATAGATTAGTTATCGAGTGATTCTTAATACCTGGAAGTCACCTAGATTTGAGGCTGATGCGTAGAGAAAGCTGACCGAGGTGAACTGGATGGCTGAGTAAAGACTCATATATTTGAAGCAACTGAAACTAGTAACCAGAGCTGCTCGCCCTTCGCTATGTAGATTGTCAGCTGGAGATGAGAACCTGATATCAACAACCTCATACCGAATAACTTCAGGGACACACGTTATATCAAAAACACGACTGGTGAAAGGCGCTGCAACAGACGCTTCTGCTTCTGAGAGAGAAATGCCTACGTTAGCAGCTTTCAGGGCTCCGCAATCATTAGCTCCATCACCACAAAAGCCACAGCAGTAATCAATGCTTTGAAGCTTTTCAACAAGCTCGTGCTTTTCATCCGGAGACATCCGAGCAAATACTTGTCCGCAGACTAGCATCTTCAAGAAGTTAGACTAATGTCTTCAGTAGGACGAAAAAATACGGACTCTTTGTAACACTTCAGGAGGACCGAAGTCAATTATCCAACGGAAAATGTCACCGCTCACTGCCAGTGAATAATTCCGAAGATTCGATATATCATAAGGAAGAGAAGCATCTCCTTCAGCGGGTGGTGGTAAAGGCTGGAATCGTTAGTGGGAAAACTAGCATTTGGAACTCGAATGAGTTGTACCTTAAGAGAAAATCCATCTAGAGTGAATATATTGTTGTCTATACTCTCCCAACTCAAGCGAGCTTTCGGATCTTGATAACCCCCTGAGAAGTGTTAGCTGACGGAATCATTCATAATTGAACAACGATACTCACCTTCAGCGAAATGGGGCACAAAGCAGTGTGCTGTTTTGTCAATAAGATTACACTCTCTGGCAACACTGATTGCTGTCAGGATATTATCGCCTGTACACATGACCTTCCGAATATTGGCTTCGGAAAGCTCTGCTAGGACACTTGCAGTCGTGGGCTTGAGTTTATTTTCAAATATGATAAATCCAAGGAAGTCAAGTTCAGACTCAGCCTCATCTCGTTTCATCTTTTGAACTTTCAACCAATTTAATTTTGCGACATGTCTTGAGGCACAAGCAATAACTCTGAAGCCTCTATGTGTATAATAAGCAAGAAGCTCCTCATAATCACTTGGAACTGTAGAGTTTTCTTAGTAAAAGGAACACGAAGGAAGAATTGAGATGAAGCACTCACAACTTTCAGGTTTGCATATCTCTCTCATGCATTCCGGTGCTCCTTTGACGTATATGTCACACCCAGGAGATCCGAAATTTCGTACAATGACACTTGCACGTCGAAGCTGGGATATAAAGTCGAACGATTTCAACACACCAAGCTCGATAGGCGCCCTCTTGTGAAGTATCAGTAAGAATCTGTAGTTGGAAAACAGGGATATCTAACGGTAGTGCTCTGTGAGTCTTGATTATGATTCAAGTCATACTCCATTCCGGCTGGAGGCCGGGCAATGGATGGTGAGAGACCACCTTGCTCTTCATCGTCGGCATCACCACCTTTCTGCTCCCCTTCCTCAAACGACCATCCCGTAAATTCGAACATTTTGACATCAAGCGGATCGCCGACAATCTCTCCATCTACAATTCGTAGAGAATGACATGTTGCCATTGTGTAGAGCGCAGCCTTATGAGAATCATATTCGACCGTAGGATCACGTTGATATGAAGCTCCAGGGAGTAAAGAAAGTGCGTCGGAGAGTATGTCACTAAAACACATTGCTGGTCGCTGTACAACTCTCACGCCTAATACATCCAGACCATCCTCGGTTAGAGTACCAGTCTTATCAAAGCAAATGATATCAAGCTTGCCAGCAACGTTCACTCTTTGGGGACTGATGCAGAATATCTGTTTCTTTTTTAGACGGGAAAGAGCGAAGTTGGTGCCAATTGTTAGCGTTGCTGGGAGCGCTGGGGGGACGACAATTGTGATCAAATCGAGCGCTCTGACAATGATAAGATGCCAAGCCAATTCCAAGCGAACAAAATTGATGAATGAAGCAATGAAACCTAGTAAGGCAATTCCACCCATGACAGATATATAGCGGAAAGAGTCTCTGTAAAACTTAAACCCAGAAGGCTTGGGAAACAGCATGGAACGAACTAAAGCACCTTTGGTAGTGTTAAATCCAGTGCGGACCGTCATGGCAAGTGCCACAGCTTCATCGTCTTTATCGTCTTGAGGACGCCTAGCTCTGACAATCTTAGTTCCACAAAATAAGAAATGCTTTGCGATTTCAGGCGAAATGGATGCTGTACTCAGGTCCAGTGCGCGAAGAGCCTCATCATTGGCTGGAACCTTAGAGACTGGTACAGATTCCCCTATGATAATTTAGACCTGGAATCTAACATTTTGAAGACTTATACCTGTCAGCATACTCTCATTGACTATACAGTCACCGGCTAGGAGAATGCTATCACATGGGAACTGCGTTAGAGCTGGATCTGTAACTTCATATACATCTCCTGGCACGAGGTCACTGGATGGAATATATCGCCCTGAAATGTTAATCGACTGTGATAGATAGCAATGACGAAGCTTACAAAAAGAGTTTCGCAAAACACGAACATCGCACTCGAATCTCGATATCTCTCGGAGTCTTTTCATGGTCTGGGCAGATCTATAAGCTTCACACTAGATTGATAGGACCAAAACTGACCGAACGAGTGTCTATAAGGGTTGTCGTTATGCTCACAACAGAAATGATAAAAATACAGGCGGCATAATAGTAGTATTCATCCAAGGACCAGAGGATCAAACTAGCCACTTGAAAGACATAAAAAGGATGAAATGCCTAGGATGTAACATAAGTTATAAGGCCGAGGGAATAAAGGGATAATACGAACCTCATCTATTAGTAGCTGAGGAATGGTCTTCTGTTTAATATCTATTAAGTTCTTCCCAAAAACAAGTTCACGATTTTCTTTCTCATCTCCGTCGATCCCAGTGCGAATAGACTTGACGTCTGTCCAGGTGGGATCCTTCCAACTATTACTGAGTACAAATTTGTCTTTTACAGGGTGATATGAGAATCTCATATATCGATAGTCAAGTATTCGTAAATTTTTGAGAATTGGATCATCATCTTCGTCGAAAGGAAGCATGTAACGCTTGCCTGAAACGCCAAAGACTGAAGATAGAGACTGACTATATTCTGTGGAGTCGATATGTTGAACGAAAAACTCACCCCATTGATTCTACAGAGGTCAGCATAATTCATAAGAATGAAGAGAACCAAGATAATAACAGGTTTTGTATGTAGTAAATGAGAGCTGTGGTCTTTCCGTAAAACTCACCTCAATGACTACCCATTCGCAGTCACGCAATGGACACTGTTGTCCAGTTAACCTCACCTGCCACCGAGGTAGCCAGCGGAGAATGAGATACCCCAGCCCGAGAGAAAGTACACAGATGGCCGCATAAACGGCGAACCCTACAGTAGATGTTCGAAAACCCGCTACTACAATGGTAAGATCTTCCGTAACAATGTAGATCTTTTGGTTTGTCCGATGACCACGTCCTATTACACTCCCATCTGTCCTTGCGCTATCGCTTCTGAGAAGACGCTCGTGTACTGAGCCTCTGGAGTAACCGGATGATGTCCTCCGCATCGTTGAGAGCTCACCAGCTTCAAGATCCGCAGAATCCTCCTCCTCAAAATGGCTTTCGGAAGCATCATCCAATATTGCACTGTCATATTCTAACGGCGGCAAAGGTTCGTCGTCGTCTTCTTGATAATAAGTGAAGCTTGCTGTCGAGTCGGCCCTTCCCCGTCGATGGGCGAATGAGGAGACGCTAGTAGGAACACTCTCACCCATGGGGCCAGCAAAAACCTCATCTTGTGCCATTTCTACCTCATCCAAGAAGCTCGAGGTAGAGAGATTAGAGTCTCTTCGATATATGGTGTGTCCATTGGAGGTATCATACTGCCTCGAGGTCCTTTGACGCTGGTTGATCGGCATGCCATTGGTGCCTTCCATCGTTACCTATGCAGGTTGACTTGTCCTGTTCTTGGTTTGAGAATCCCTAGGAGCGACTGTAAAGGAGGAGAAGCATCAAACAGTAAAAGAGCGTCATATCGTTCAATCAATTTTGGCGGGGACACAAACGGTAAGGTTAGGGAGTTCAAGCGACTTTCCGCAGCCAACGAGGCTCACAAGACAAGGCTACCGATTATAATAGTCCACAGTAACCTTGGGCAAATTGCCTGCAGCCCCACAGGAAATCGGAACTAAGAAAACCACGAGTTTCTCAACGAAAAAGTCCTAGTCTTTCTCCCACCAGCAACTTCTTTAGACAAAATCTTTCACTCCGAAAACCCTTCGTCATCGCAAGAGTTCCTGGAGACCCCTTTTCCAACCTTGGCATCATCTTATTGTATCTGTTGTCCATCACAACTGCCAAGATGTCTGAAATTCCAAAGAAACAAAATACCCCCACCGCACCGTAAGCCAACACCACCACCCCCAAGCACCACAAAAGCGTGTTTAAATTGATAAATATATCTAGCACCCCTCAAAACACACCAGCGAATAACGCCCCCATATCTTCTCACGCGCAACAACCTGGCGTTGGCACGATCAAAGAAGGTATGCTTTCACTTTTGCCCCTCACCGAAACTTTCTTGCAAATCACTAATAATTCTTCCAGAAGAGTTCACGTCCCAAGGGAATGTCGCATCCATCTTCGCATCGAACCCGAAGCTCGTGCAAATGATTCAAGGAAAGCTTGGCTCTCTTGTTGGACGCTCATCTGGTTATGTTGAATCCCTCCCCGCACCTGTTCGCCGCCGCGTCGCTGGTCTCAAGGGTGTGCAAAAGGAACACTCGCAGTTGGAGGCTGAATTTCAAGAAGAAGTTCTAGAATTGGAAAAGAAATACTTTGCCAAGTTCACTCCATTATACGAAAAAAGAGCCAAGATTGTTAATGGTAAGGTTGAGCCAACCGAAGCAGAAGTCAAGGCTGGTGAGGAAGATGAAGATCAAGACGAGGCCGCACCATCCGAAAAGACAGAACAGAGTGCCGATGTTGCTGGTATTCCTGAATTCTGGCTGTCGGCAATGAAGAACCAGGTTTCTTTGGCGGAGATGATCACCGATAGAGATGAAGCTGCCCTCGCAGAGTTAGTCGACGTCCGAATGGAGTATCTCGAAAAACCTGGTTTCCGTTTGATCTTCGAATTTGGCCCAAATGAGTTCTTCACCAACACAAAGATTACAAAGACATACTTCTATCAAAATGAGAGTGGTTACGGCGGCGACTTTATCTATGATCATGCTGAGGGTGATAAAATTGACTGGAAGGCTGGCAAGGATCTGACAGTTCGGGTCGAGAGCAAGAAGCAGCGGAATAAAAGTACAGGCCAAATTCCCATCCACTCGTGCAAATGATTAACATCCATCAGATACAAAGCAAACCCGCGTTGTTAAGAAGACAGTACCAACTGAGTCATTCTTCAATTTCTTCTCGCCACCTAAGGCCCCTACAGATGAGGATGATGACGACGCTGCCACTGATATCGAAGAGCGACTTGAACTAGATTATCAATTGGGAGAGGACATCAAAGAGAAATTGATTCCTCGCGCCATTGATTGGTTCACTGGGGAGGCGTTGCAGTTCGAGGAGCTGGACGATGATATGGAAGAAGGTGATTTTGAGGATGAGGATGATGAAGAAGACGATGATGTGGGTGATGATGACGATGAGGATGAATCGGATGAGGATGTAGGAAGCCCTACTTTCTACCTACGCTCTGAGCATGACTAACCATGATCTAGGATGATGCTGCGAAACCAAAGCAGGAGGCTGCTGAGTGCAAGCAGAGCTAAATCTGTTGTCCCTCTCTCCTCCATCACAGTGACTTTCGGACGTATCTTGCACAGCGAGATGCCATCCCAATTCCTCATGACTCCTTACCGTCTACTAAGTGCCAAATGCTTTGGGTTATATCTCTTTGGCAGGCACGGTTTATTGGTGTCTCTGATCTCACGATGAGCAGAGTTTTCCGATTATCTTCTAGACTAGTTTAATCAGCTCTCGAGATTGCCTCTCCTAGGGGCTGCGCTGCATATTTCCCTTTTTGCTATGTTCTGTTGGCGTTAGCAGACATTAAAAATGATATTGAAATGCCTATACATTTCTTGAACGTAGTGATTTAATTATTTTAGCAGAGTTTTTGATAATAAGGAGACGAATTACGGAAAATGCGACAAGGCTGACAAGGCTCCAAATTTGCCCCGCGCAAATGACGCGATAAAAATTCACACCCTCCTCAAAGATACAAAAACAGTCATAGTTCCCTCAAGGTGACCGACCAACAGAACAATCAATCGATCCAGAATGGCTACTCCAGCACAAAATATTACCGGTTCTCCTCATCGACTTGCTTCAGCTGTCTCTCAGAGTCTCAGCGTCTCAACGTCGCCAACTTCAACTTTTCACTCCCCACCTTCTAGCTTTGGCGGTGCTCAGTTAATAAGAAGGATGACTGCTCCTAAGATTCTAAAACCATTCGATACACAAGACATCAAAATTTTGCTCTTGGAAAATGTCAATCAGAGCGGGAAAGATATTTTGGCTTCGCAAGGATATCAAGTGGAGGCATTGAAGTCCTCTCTGCCCGAGAAAGAACTCATCGAGAAGATCCGGTAAGCCTTCTCTCCATTGGGATAGAATTTGGCCTCAATATTCAACTTAGTCACGTCCATGTTATTGGCATTCGGTCGAAAACCAAATTGAACGAACGGGTTCTTCGCGAAGCAAAAAATCTCATTGTTGTGGGGTGTTTCTGCATCGGCACTAATCAAGTTGACCTCGAGTATGCGGCTAGGCATGGAATTGCTGTCTTCAATTCCCCCTTCGCCAACTCTAGAAGTGTCGCAGAGTTAGTTATTGCTGAAATTATCTCTTTGGCTCGTCAACTAGGAGATCGATCAAACGAATTACATAATGGGACGTGGAATAAAGTCAGCGTAAAATGTTGGGAAGTTCGAGGCAAAACACTTGGTTCTTGCTCACTCTGTTTATTCAATCCCTCTGCTAATGAAAGAAAAAGGTATTGTTGGTTATGGCCACATAGGATCACAACTCTCAGTTCTCGCAGAGGCAATGGGAATGTCGGTGATCTACTACGATGTTCTCAATCTGATGGGCCTAGGAACTGCACGCCAGGTTTCCTCACTCCAAGACCTCCTTGCTAACGCCGACTTTGTAACCTGCCATGTTCCTGAACTACCAGAAACTAGGAACATGATCGGAGCATCTCAGTTTGAGCAAATGAAGAATGGAAGTTATTTGATTAACGCTAGCCGTGGCACGGTAGTAGACATACCTGCTCTTATCAATGCCATGCGTAATGGGAAAATTGCTGGTGCAGCTCTAGATGTTTATCCCAGCGAGCCAGGTGGAAATGGCGACTACTTCACAAACAGCTTAAACCCATGGGCAGAAGATCTCCGAAGTCTCAAAAACATCATCCTCACACCACACATTGGGGGAAGCACGGAAGAAGCACAGCGCGCGATTGGAGTTGAAGGTGATATCTCAACTTTTCTCTTTGTGAGATAATACTGATTCTGGTATTATAGTTAGCGAGGCTCTCGTTAGATATGTCAACTCTGGAGTGACCCTCGGATCTGTAAATCTACCAGAAGTCAACCTTCGTTCACTCACAAGCGACGAGCCAAACCACGCTAGAGTAAGTTACCTTCATAGCACCAATGATCTATTTTGCTAATAATTCCAGGTCATCTATATTCATCACAATGTACCTGGAGTTTTGAGGAAGGGTGTGTATACCTGTGCCTGGTTAACGATTCCAATTAATACAAGTAGTGAATGAAATACTTGGCGATCACAATGTTGACAAGCAAATCACTGATAACAAGGGCGATGTAGGTGTAGTCCATTTACATACAGCACTCTTTGTTAACCTGAAGTAGGTTGCTTATTTAATGGCTGATATCAGCAATGTGAATATCAACGAGATCAAGGAAATCTCTGATAGTCTGGAAGCATTGAGTTGTAAGTTGAAGTGATTGTACGGCGAAGAAAAAGAATTGACAATGGATAGCACGCATCTTAACAAGAGTCCTATACTAATTTAGTACTGCATATCGAACTGTGGGAGATGGATTCATTAGAAGCATTCAACAGGAGTGAGGCGTCATGGGGTTCTGTAGACCCCTTCAACAGACATCATGCATAAAATGGTTGGAAAAATACTACGGTAGTAGCATATTCTAGAATGAGATAGAGAATGGAATAACAATGTATTTTAACCACTCTGACTTCTATTAATGCACACGAAGACCTTGGCAAATGCCAGTGGCTCACTTCCCGGAGCAATCTCTATGAACGCTGAATGAAAAATCCTTCGTCCTGAGCTGCTTGAGATTTGAAGAATGGCAATTTGAAAATTCCTCCTGGTAGGCTGCATATCGCTGATTGCTGACACTGCTACGCGCCAGAAAGTATTTTTTAAGCCTTTCGTTCCTGCATACAGAAACTAGTGCCTACCATTGGTTCAGGTGTGTAAAGGCGGTGTAGAAGCGAGAGTTTCTCAAAAGATCCTTCTCCCTATCTCTCCGCCTACTGGGCCTTTGGAGATTAGATTCAAAGAAATGATGTTAGATCTCTCGATATGCTAGAATATGGAGTAGTGCATGTTGTATAGAACAAAGATATGATCAATTCTGGAACTTCACATGAGAAGCCTTGCTAGAGTGAGTCTTGTTAGTCTCTCATAGGGAGTGGCTTTGATGATTCTTGGTGGATTCAGGGGCCTAGCGCCTCAGTGCATGGATGTCACGTCCAGCCTACCTTAAACAATTATTCATACCCAGAACCCTTCGATTCAGTCTCTTCATGACTTTGCTGTTTACTGCCGGCAAACAACCCAAACCAACCATCTAGAGAAACATCATAGTCTCCATCTACTTATTCCTTCTTCGAGAAGCATCAGCGCGTTTCCTTCATGGTTCTAGCTGTCCCTGAAGCCACACCTCGATCGTTCTGCCTGCGAGATCAGGATCATTTGTTTTCATCAAAGCAGCCTACATGGCGCACAATTACGATGTCGGCACAAAAGCGTGGCAGCCAGATGCTACGGAAGGCTGGGTAGCATCAGAACTTACCTCCAAGACAGCAAATGGAGACAAGATAACTCTCGTCTTTAGGCTTGCTAATGGCCAGGTTGGTCTACCGATGCCTCCAAGATGGAAGCCTTTATCCTGCTACAGAATTTTTTGGATTTAAGACTATTTACTGACATGTCGCGGATAAAACCAGACAAAGACAATCGAAACAACCGCGGACGCACTTGCAGAAGACAACAACTCCAAGCTACCCCCTTTGATGAACCCGACAATGTTAGAAGCAAGCGACGACTTGACTAATCTATCACATCTCAACGAACCGGCTGGTATGAGGCGAATTTCTCTTATTGGGTATACGTACTGATGAATTCTTCTCAGTCCTGCAAGCAATTCGGTTACGATACTCTCAAAAGGAGATATATACATACAGCGGGATTGTCCTGATAGCAACCAACCCCTTTGCACGAGTGGATTCGTTGTATGTGCCAGGCATGGTCCAGGTCTATGCAGGGAAGCAACGGGCAACACAGGCACCTCATTTGTTTGCTATTGCAGAAGAGGCTTTTGCGTATGCTCCTCAGGTCTAACTGAAATGAATAGTAGCTAATTCTGTCTAGCGATATGCTGCGCAGTGGAAAGAACCAGACTGTTGTTGTATCTGGGGAGTCTGGAGCCGGCAAGACAGTTAGTGCAAAGTACATAATGCGATATTTTGCCACGAGAGAACCTCCGGACCAACCTGGAAAGCGGAAAAATAAGGGCATGGAGTCCATGAGTGAGACCGAAGAGCAAATTCTGGCAACAAATCCGATAATGGAAGCATTTGGGAATGCAAAGACTACACGAAATGATAACTCTTCAAGATTTGGGAAATACATTGAAATCATGTTCGACGATAAGACGAACATCATTGGTGCCAAAATCCGCACTTATCTCCTGGAGCGGTCCAGATTAGTATTTCAGCCATTAAAGGAAAGAAACTATCATATTTTCTACCAGCTTGTTGCCGGAGCTTCGGATAACGAGCGAAAAGAGCTTGATATCTTACCGGTGGAACAGTTTAATTACCTCAACCAAGGTAGTTCCCCTACCATCGATGGTGTAGATGATAAAGCAGAGTTTGAAGCATTGAAGAAGTCTTTATCGACGATCGGGGTGGACAAAACTCAACAGTCAGAGATATTCAAACTGCTTGCCGCTTTGCTACACCTGGGAAATGTTTCTATCACGGCTTCGCGGACGGACTCTGTGTTGGCATCAACAGAGCCGTCTCTTTCGAAAGCTGCAAAGATTTTGGGTGTCGACCCCGTGGAGTTCGCCAAATGGACAGTAAAGAAACAGTTGATTACCCGAGGAGAAAAGATTACCTCAAATCTTACTCAACAACAGGCAATTGTTGTAAGGGACTCGGTTGCAAAGTTTGTATATTCGAGCCTCTTTGATTGGCTGGTGGAGAGCATCAACCGTGCCCTGGCTACTGAAGAGGTATTGAACCGCGTTCAATCTTTCATTGGGGTGCTAGACATTTACGGTTTTGAACACTTCGCCAAGAACTCCTTTGAACAATTCTGCATCAACTATGCCAATGAGAAACTCCAACAGGAATTCAATGCTCATGTGTTCAAACTGGAACAGGAGGAATACTTGAAGGAGCAAATTGACTGGACGTTTATCGACTTCTCTGACAATCAACCATGTATTGACCTCATAGAAGGGAAGTTGGGCATTCTCTCCCTCCTTGATGAGGAATCCAGACTTCCTATGGGTTCTGATGAGCAATTTGTCACGAAACTTCACCATAATTACGCAGCTGACAAGAACAAATTCTATAAAAAGCCACGCTTCGGAAAGTCCGCTTTTACCGTCTGTCACTACGCTATTGACGTTACCTATGAGTCCGACGGCTTTATTGACAAAAATCGTGACACTGTTCCCGATGAGCACATGGCAGTTTTAAAGGCTTCTACGAATAAGTTCTTGTTGCAAGTCCTCGACGCTGCTTCAGCCGTCCGCGAGAAAGACACGGCATCTGCTTCATCTGCTTCAGTGAAGCCAGCGGCAGGTAGGAGAATAGGGGTTGCGGTAAACCGGAAGCCAACATTAGGAGGCATTTTCAAGTCTTCGTTGATCGAGCTTATGAATACTATCAACAACACGGATGTTCACTATATCCGGTGCATCAAGCCTAATGAGAGCAAGGAGGCGTGGATGTTTGAAGGGCCGATGGTTCTGAGTCAATTGCGAGCTTGTGGTGTGCTTGAAACTGTAAGGATCAGCTGCGCTGGGTACCCAACAAGATGGACATATGAGGAATTTGCCCTCCGATATTATATGCTCGTGCCATCGACATCATGGACATCAGAGATCCGCGCCATGGCGAATGCAATTTTGACAAAGGCTCTCGGAACGAGTAAGGGTCAGGGTCTGGACAAGTATCAGCTTGGCTTAACGAAAATTTTCTTCCGTGCGGGAATGCTGGCTTTCCTTGAGAACCTACGTACAAATCGCCTCAATGATTGTGCTGTCATGATTCAAAAGAATTTGAAAGCACAATATTACCGCCGCAAATACCTCGAGGCTAGGGCTTCCATCCTGCTCTTCCAATCTGTCGTCAGGGGTCATCTTGCTCGAAAACATGCTCAGGAGACACGCAAAGTGAAGGCCGCTACTACCATTCAGCGTGTGTGGCGTGGGCAAAAGGAGCGCAAAAGGTTTAACGCTATCCGCAATAATCTTATCTTGGCCCAAGCTGCGGCTAAAGGATTTTTGCGGAGAAGAGAAATCATGGATACACAACTCGGCAATGCAGCTGTCTTGATCCAGAGAGTTTGGCGATCTAGACAACAAATGAAGAGTTGGAGACAGTATAGGCGGAAGGTTACCATTATCCAGAGCTTATGGCGAGGCAAGTCTGCGCGACGTGGATACAAGAAGGTCCGAGAAGAAGCAAGAGATCTTAAACAGATTTCCTATAAGCTAGAAAACAAAGTTGTTGAGCTTACACAATCGCTTGGGTCGATGAAGCGAGAAAATAAAAATCTGGTGAATCAAGTCGAGAACTACGAAAACCAAATCAAGTCCTGGAAGACCAGACACAATGCCCTCGAGACACGTTCCAAGGAATTACAGGGCGAGGCCAACCAGGCAGGTATCACTGCTGCACGCCTTTCTGCAATGGAAGAGGATATGAAAAAACTTCAGCAGAATTTCGATGATTCTGTCGCAAACATCAAGCGACTGCAAGATGAAGAGAGGGAATTACGCGAATCCCTAAGAACGACTAGTCTCGACCTCGAAGAGTCTAAAAGAACAAGCGTAGCTCACGAAACTGATAAGGCCACTCTTCGGCAGCAACTTGGTGAATTGCAAGACCAGCTTGAACTTGCAAAGCGTATTGTCCCACTCATGCCAACCAATGGTGAGCATATGAATGGCACTTCCACTCAGCAACCGTCAAATGGTCTTATCAATTTGGTTTCCTCGAAGAAGCCGAAACGACGAAGCGCTGGTGCCGAGACCCGTGATATTGATCGTTTCAGTGCCACTTACAATCCTCGCCCAGTATCCATGGCTGTGACTGGGACGAATCTCCATCGACAAGGCCTTCCAGGTTCCACTTTCCTGTCCAACCTTGACAATGTTGAATTCGAACTTGAGAATCTTCTTGCTGACGAAGACGGTCTCAATGAAGAGGTCACAATGGGGCTAATTCGGAATCTCAAGATCCCAGCACCAGGAACAACTCCTCCACCTACCGACAAAGAAGTTCTTTTCCCGTCGTACTTGATCAATCTCGTGACTTCCGAAATGTGGAATAACGGTTTCGTCAAAGAATCAGAGAGATTCCTGGCAAATGTCATGCAGTCTATTCAGCAAGAGGTCATGCAACATGATGGGGAAGAAGCCATAAATCCTGGCGCCTTTTGGCTTTCCAACGTGCACGAGATGCTTTCTTTCGTCTTCCTTGCCGAAGATTGGTATGAGGCTCAAAAGACAGATAATTACGAGTATGATCGTCTGCTTGAAATCGTCAAGCATGATTTGGAAAGTCTTGAGTTTAATATTTATCACACTTGGATGAAAGTTCTCAAGAAGAAGTTGCAAAAGATGATCATTCCCGCCATCATTGAATCGCAGTCCCTCCCTGGATTTGTTACCAATGAGAGCAACAGGTTTCTTGGCAAACTCCTTCAGAGCAATTCTGCACCAGCTTTCAGCATGGATAATCTTCTCAGTCTATTAAACAATGTTTTCAAAGCCATGAAAGCTTATTACCTGGAGGACTCGATCATAACTCAAACTATCACTGAGCTGCTAAAACTAGTGGGCGTTACAGCTTTCAATGATCTCCTCATGCGCAGAAATTTCTTATCCTGGAAGAGAGGGCTTCAAATCAACTATAATATTACTCGGATTGAGGAATGGTGCAAGAGTCACGATATGCCAGAAGGGACTCTACAGCTTGAGCATCTCATGGTGGGTCAATCCAAAAGCCTCAACTAGGTCAGCCGTTGTTAACAGCTTATAGCAAGCAACAAAGCTCCTTCAGTTGAAGAAAGCTACGTTGAATGATATTGAGATCATTCAAGACATCTGCTGGATGTAAGACTAGCTCCGTGCGTTCTCGACCTATTGCTAATCCTTTCATAGGCTCTCGCCCAACCAAATTCAAAAATTATTGAATCAATACCTAGTGGCCGACTACGAACAGCCCATCAATGGAGAGATCATGAAGGCCGTGGCTTCTCGGGTTACCGAGAAAAGTGATGTTCTCCTTCTGGCTGCTGTAGACATGGATGATAGTGGCCCCTATGAGATTGCCGAGCCTCGTGTAATCACCGCTTTAGAGACATACACCCCTTCATGTGAGTATATTATCGCTTGATTTCTATTCCACCTCATTATGCAAATCTTGCATCGATCCATATCGAAGTTTGCCAAACTAACTCTATTTAGGGCTCCAAACACCTCGTCTGAAACGTCTTGCAGAGATCGTCTCAGCACAGGCAATTGCGCAACAGGAGAAATTCGAATACCCACCTGACAGTGATCTTACCGACAGTGAGACCAACGGCGCTTGAACGCTGAAGCCTCGATTTTCGCGGCAGCTTTTATAGAGCAAGCGGCAACCTTAATGATTTCTATTCTCCTGTACTAATTTAACCCAACAAACGAAGATCTTTTGCCGTCAGCTCAGAGGCTTTTTGTATAACCCAAGCAAGAGTCTTGATTGTCTACGTATACTCATGTTTTATGTGGTATTTGTGTTCGAAAGACCAGCACAGCGGATATCTAGTGCACTGTATAGATTTCCCGCCCGGCGTTGAATCGATTAAGGATATGTATGTTAGTCAGAGCGATCTTTTTTCCTTGAAAGAGCATGGATAAGGCATCGAAAATCTATCCCAGTGCTATTAGAGTAGCAGAACCTAAGCAACCACCGTCAATCTGTTACCTCTTTTTTAGAATAAGGCGAATGGTAGTGCACTCCATATTTGATACTTTCAAACCAAGTACCCACTCATGAGGCTATGGTGAGAATTGCCGAGATTAGTTGAATTAGTTGACATGTTAGTAAAGTGGGTGGTAATCAATTTAAGTGAGTAAACTAGCGGGGAATATTCGCGACTTCATCAGTCAGTGTGCCCAGCTTCTTCTTATCGATAAGCCAGCCCCAGCCCCACCAAGGCAGAGAAAAATAATCATGAGGAACTATCAACTACGAGTTGCAACAGACTATGCGATCTCGACCTAACATTATCATCACTGGTACTCCAGGTGTTGGCAAAACAACCCATTGTGAGGTTCTTGCCGAGAACACGGGCTTAAAACACCTTTCAATCAACGACATTGTGAAGGAGAGGGGCTGTCACGACGGCTATGACGAGCAATTCAAAAGTTGGATTGTCGATGAAGATAAGGTTTGCAGTAAAATAGAAGAGTAAAGATGAAAACTAATACTTCACAGCTGCTGGATTCAATAGAAGATGAGGTGAAGAAGGGTGGATACATCATAGACTGGCATGCTTGTGACCTTTTTCCGAAAAGCTGGATTGATCTTGTGGTGGTCCTACGTGTTGACTCCACACTCTTATATGATCGCTTAACGGCAAGGTAAGAAACCTATTCCATAACCCAATCTAGGCGCTGGGGCTAAGTGTCGTATAGAGACTATCCAGAAGCGAAGCTTCAGGAGAATTTGGACTCGGAAATAATGGAGGTGCTGCTCCAAGAAGCACGGGAATCATATGACGAAGAGATAGTGGTCGAGCTCACGAGCAACAACTCCGACGATATGGAAAGCAACATAGAGCGAATTGAGAGTTGGATCAAACAGTGGCAGAGGGATAATTAGCTAGATTTCAACCCAAAAATATTCTTAGACCCGCTCGCTATTTCATTTCTTGTGCTTGTTGTAGCCAAACCTTGAGCTTCTCGAGTGCACGGAATCGATGAGATATTTTGTTCTTCTCAACCTTATTCATCTCGGCATATCTAATGCGTTTCAGCAAAATATATTACTCAAGGTTTAATACATACGTTCTTCCTTCATATTCGAAGATCGGATCCCATCCTGTGGAAAGCTAATTAGATCCGCCATTGTACTATGGTATGACCAAGATAGCACTGACCGAAGTTAGGTGGTCCTCTTGCTGGAACTATTTTCCCCTAAGAATATTTATTAGACATGCAAATGATTTCGGGAAGAAATCCCACATCTGTTCGGCCTTGGAATAACACCGGCTCGTGCCCAGGTCCTTCACAGTAAGCAAAAGTGCAAATAGCTTGAGCAGATTTATCTGGGTATGCAGCGAGAAGATTGTTGAGTCCCTCGTGACCCAGTGCTTCAAGAAACCATTTTCTACCAATTTATCAGCCTCGGCCGTCAGATGAGAATGCTGAATACATATATGGTCCCGGAAGTTCCTTTAGAGCATTGAAGCAAAGGCACGTATCTTCAACGAGAACAGGCCCTTGAATCTATACAAGCCATGAGCATCTTCAGATCAGAATGATACGATGGTCTCAACAACGTACAACTTGCGCAGCTCTTCTGCATTTGTCTACTGAGATTTCTTCGATGGTCCCTTGAATTTCCACCATGTCCAGCGCTTGGCTCTCTAAATTTACGACTTCGCCAAGTATCGCCTTGACTTCTATGAGTTTGATTTTATTTCCTGTAATGAAATTTAGCGTTTTGAGAGCCATGTTTGCCCTATATTTTGAAGTTATATCGAAGGGTTTAACCTGGAGAGCATTTTACGGATGTCGCTTACGAGTAGCAATAACAGGGAGATCCACTAAGGTTAGCTGATTGAACAAATACTTGAGTAGGTAGCATAAAGTCGAGGCTCACTGTCAAACCCCCGCCTAATTGTCCAGAGTTAGCACTTACATTCCAAAAAAATTATAGACAGCTAGACCTTACGGGCATATAACGGGTTGTTACGACCGTCATTTCATATTATTGTAGATGAGTCATTCGAGGATGCTCAGTGTGCCACGAAATAGTTCAACCCCTAGTCGTATAGAATTACTATGGCTTCAGAGTGGCGCACCATATAATTGCTATAGATACCACCTCTTCTATTACAAGGAGAGAATATGAGAAAACGTGGAGTCACGTGTCATTCAGGCTGACTTCCCGTTCTGGCCGTGCACATTGCGCCTCTTGTCAAACCACTATCCTCTACTTCGATGTGTTCTATACCAAACTCTCTCGCGTGTATTGACGACATGGATGCTTTTCACGAACGGGAATTTGATCTAGCGGGCTCGAAGGGGCTAGTGTCAATTGTTTGGCACTCGTTTCACTTAAAAGCAATCTTCTGTACCCTCCTCTTTACCACTGTTGTCCTTATAGTATTTACTCGGGTCTTGTCTGGTTTTACTTCCGTAAATTCTAATATGGCATACCCGAAAAGGGTTCCCATGACTCCGTACTCCATACCCATAATCGGCCATTCGTTGTCTTTGTAGGTTGTCATACAACTCCATCTTGTCTGCAATTGGCTAACCAAGATCAGTTTCTCTGACCCATCCAAATTCATGAGCCGATTAAGGTAGGTGGTGGATTTTCAGAATTAGTCTCTTTCTAATGAAAAGGTAGAGATCGTAACGAAGACGGCATTTTCGCAATAAACATATTCTCAAACACCCTCAACATCGTTTCTAATCCCCATCTTGTTAGCGATGTCACGTCTCAAAAAAACACTACTCTACCATTTACACCGGTAAGATTTATTCTTGTACAAATTCTATTTTTTCCTGTTCAGCCTCCAGAGCGTCAGAACCAATTCTAGCTAGTACAAAACTAATCCGATGATAGATTGCTTGGAATGTTGTGCAGAGGGTCTGCCATTCTTATAGGTGGTATTGCTTTTAACTAATTCGATGACAGTTCTTCGGGCTCCCTAAGAACAGCAAAGAGAAGTACATGGAATCATGGGACGTATGGATATTCGAGCGGTAGGTAGATCTTGATTACTGACTCGAGTAGGAGCTGAACTCGATTTCGGGGTATATTATGAGAGAGCCGTCTCTGAGCAACATGATGGAAATATGGACTCGCCACTTTCAAGCCAATGTACCATCCATGATATCATTTCAAAAATCAGATATCGATTTGCAATTATGGGAACGCTCTGCAAAAACGACGTATGTTTCTGCTAATGAAGTTGAATGTAATTTAATGGCCCTCACATATAATCTGCTCGGAAGTGTTTCTGTCCCAGCCATGTTGTAAGCACCCCATTTCTCATGAGTACTCTACCTAGACTGGTGAACTTGCATCAGCTCCCAATGCAATCAGGTCCATTGTGCTTGTCTTCTGGCTCATAACATAGGCTGAGCATGAAAAGAGGAGAGTTTACTAATGTTGCTAAAGTGGCAGCGCTCTTTATGAGAAATATCCTAATCTTCTCCAAAATATTTATACAATGGATAGCGGTATGAATTGGTTTTTAATGGGGCTCCCAGCTTTCTTCCCATGGCCTGGCGTCATGAAGGCTCATGTCGCCCGGCGTGAACTCTGGTAAAGTTATTTTCATACTAAACTACCAATATCTCTTATTGGCGCTCTGGGATTTAGAACTTGGCTCTGGAGAAATATGCACATAAATTCTTAACTCTTCTGCTTCAAAACAGCTCCTAAAACTATAGAACCCCTCTACGAAACCAGCTGTTTAGTGCACTAATTTGATGACAGGCAAAGTCTCGATGACCAACAACGAACATTAGATGCAATTGTGGAAGGAAGCTCCGTTGATTTATCATGGGGAGACCTAGACGACGTTAGTGATTTTATCCGAAAGCGGCACGAGCTATTCAAAAGTAAGGCATCTGAGTATAATTCGGTATCCTAACTCATTGTTAACTCTAGATCGTGGGTTCAAAGTTCAAGAGAGAGGAGATATATCGGTGAGTTTCGTAGTTTGCCTTGAACACTATTTGTACTCAACTGCCTTGACCAATGTTTCTAATTACCCCAAAGATCCTCTGGGCACTTACTGTCAACGCGAATGCCTTGGTATTTTGGCAAATCTTATATATCCTCACCACTCCAAATCTTCTTGCCCGAATCAGGGAGGAAGTTGCCCCATTCGCCATAGTAACAAATGGTATTTCCATTGGCAAGATATCCGAAGCTCCCAAACTCAACATTCTTCCTACTGAAATCTCCAAGAAGTGCCCAGTTTTAAAGGCTACCTATCTGGAGGCTTTGAGATTGGTTGACCAGCCATGGTCCGTTCGAGCGGTTGCCAAAGATGTTGTACTCTCATCTAAAGACGCTTCAAACTCATCGTTTAAAATTGACAAGGGATCATATGTCGTCATTCCTCACGAGATTCATATGCGGGATCCCGCTTTTTTTCCTGATAGCGATGGATTCAATCCAGAACGGTTTCTCTCTACGAAAGACGATGGAACCATATCCGTTGAGATGGGCACGATTCGTCCGTACGGAGGTGGAGCAAGTATGTGTAAGGGTCGGACTTTTGCTGAGAGAGAGTGTCTGGCTTTTGTTGCAGGGGTTTTGTCCTTATGGGTCAGTTTCATTCCAGACCGTTTTCATATTTTCCACCATCAAGAGCCTGCAATCTATGACTTGTCAAAACAACGCATCTATTTTTCTAGGTGATGCCCTGGAAGCGGGATAATCGAACCTGGCATATTTTCCAAGGATCAATAATGGGACAACATTCTAATTCATTGGCAGGATATTCACCCTGTGGATCCTGAGGGATGGATCATTCCTAAGCAGCAAAAAGCGAGCGCAATATCGAGACCCGTGAAAGATGTCCGGGTCAGGATAAAGCGGAGATCATTTGAATAAAATGAGAAGGAAATCGCATTTACCAAAAAATTACTACGGAGGTCATAAACTCGTGGCATGTATCCATATTCTATGTCTTCAATCGATTACCGGCAATACATGGCTGTAACATGAATGGAAAATCTTAGGAGGACATGGCATTTTCTACATTGGACTGTCAAAGTTTTATTCTTTGTAACGGATGAGAGTATGGGTGTTTGGCGTTTAACACTTAGCAGTGTTTCAAGCCACGAGCCACGAATACGAGTTGGTGCAACCTCTAGTAGGTGAAGGAGACGCCTCAATATAGCCGGAGTTGATTTAATTGAACAAGGGGGTTTTTGCTTCTAAAAAATCCTTAGATCACACCTAAGTAGAATTCCTTCCCAGTGAAGGTGACCCAGGTAGGTTTCATTTTTGACATACGTAAAGGAGGGGGAATTGACTTTTCGCTCGCTTATGACATGAAGTTATATCAAGCCATTTAAACAGCTGACCATATAAGCACTCTAGGAATGGTCATCAAGAAGAAATTTACATTTAAGGAGTGAAGTCGCTGGCATTTATGCACAACCTAAGCTCTTGGGGTAATACTCTGTCACAGATGAGATGAACGCTGTTGCACAAATGACTTTAAAAAGCTCGTTTCTCTGAGTCTAGCAAGACCAACTATTTCAAGTAACCTGTTGCGCTATTTCTGCGTACATTACGATCAATCGTCACTCTTGACGGACGCACTAAGTATTGTACCTAGTGGAACTTATTAGTCGCAAGAAGTCTGTCTATGAAGGACCAAGACTGGTCTAAGCGAGCAGTTTAGATATCGGAATTTATGTAATTTGGCCCAGGTGCTTCTCAGTCATCACCGGTCGGCTTGTACATAATCGTGGTTACATACTACAGCACAATGTCAGCACGTTGTCCTCGGTAGCTACGGTACCAAACTTGCCTTCCTCTTATACCTCGTGGTTGCGGAAACGGCAAGAACATTATTCTTAATACTGCTTGTGGCGAGGTGGTTTAAGACAGTGTGATTAGGCATGGTTAAAACACTGTTATCGTCCTTCATAGGTGTGGCAGCATTAAGAATTGGCTTGCCCAGGAATCCGGGAAGACTAGGTGGTGTAGGCAGCTTCTCAATCGCAGCAGCAGCATACTGGTACTCGTTGGAGTCCTCCGATTTATCAAGATCGAGCAGATATTGTGGCACTTGAGAAGAATATTTTTCAGGCGGTAAAACTGGTTTCGCTCTTGGTGGTGGCTTGGTCGTTCTCGTGTTATCATCTTCCACTGTCTGCGATTCATCGTGTTTTGGTGGGCTATCAGAATGAACCTGATTACTCGCTTCAGGAGTATTTGCAGCTTCTATGGAGGACGGGATATCCTGAGGTATATCATCCGCACTGACTTCTATGTAGTTGACAAGGTTATTACCAAAATCTACCGTGGTGGGAAGATCATTCGAGCATTGCATGACAGTGTCGACAATGAACCTAATGTGATGCGTTCCTGGGCGAACGGGGATCATAGCTCGAAGGAGACCCGGTTGACCATCACTATGGTTACAGGTTAGGGAGGATCGAAAGAGAGAAAGAGAGCAAGTATTTCTACTGACATGGGATGAAGACGGTGCTTCTTGTTCCAGTGGAAGATCGTTCCTGTCACGTAAACTTTGTCACCGCCTTGTCGCCATTCAAAGGTAGTTGGAACGGTAGCTTTCGTCTTGTCAACCTGAAGTTCCTCGGCATCATCCTCGTCGATAGTGGTATTGCTCAAAGCAGAAGAGCGGCGCGGCAGTGTATCATTATCAAGGGTCTCGATATCTAGTATAGGAGCATCTACGTCTGGCGGAGCAATGATCGGAGATCCGGGAGTGTGCACTTCTTCCTCTATGGGAAGGGGTAGCCTTGGGGGCCGCGTGAGATGATATGACATATCTTGTGTAACTGGTGGTCCAGATGGCTCAATTGATTGCGAATAGGAGGATCGAGAGGCTGAGGGCTCAGTAATCGACGTATTCTTCGGAACATTCACTGGCTGGCTAGGATATAGCTCTACTTTTGCTGGCAGAGCGCTTATCTGCGAATCACCGCTCTGGTGAGATGAGCTGTTCTGACTCGAACTCGGACTGGGGCTTGCAAGCGGCTGATTCAGATGCGTAGCAGCATGCGACTGAGAATTGCGAGTGCGATGCGTCGTAGTGGTAGTGCCGCGGGCCTGGGCTAAGGATGCCTCGGCGGGTGCACGTTGAGCTTGAATCAGATTTCTAGGATCCCTTCGAGCTGAGGATGTTCTTGAAGCTTCATGGCTTGACGGAGCCGGAGAAGAGGGATTTGGAGGCTTGGAATTGGTTGAGGGATTGTTGCCCATTTTCGAAAAAGAAATGGTTCAACGGCTGTGCATGATGTAGCGCCACGTAAACGATGGTACGGTGGAAGGAGGCTGGCAGCTGAATTAGTGATAGGCTGCGATACGGGAAAGGTATTGGAGGGGAAGTATATCTTCTTTTCTGGAGGTCAACGCTAACCGCCTCGCAAGTCTCCACTCTTTAGCGAGCGATGACCTAGGCTCGGCAAGACTAGGTACCTACTGGACAGCCAGCCTCCCAGACACGGGCTACGATAGGATATCCCTGAGGACTTTCTACGTCACATTCAGACAGCCGCGCAGACGCACTTCGACCAGCAATTGATCATGTCTCACAGTACTATTCTCTACAGCATATCCATTCCTGCCGTATTTGCTTTGAGATGGACTTTGCTAGCATTATCACCCATTCTCCACCTCTTTCTCTTCCTCGCCTCTCTCCCTCTCATCCCTTTAAACGTCCTGGCAAAATTTGAGGTGAGCGTACTCGCCTGAGATAGTGATCCACTAGCTCACCATTTCAGACACTCTATATATACTGTGGAATTGCCGCGCTGGTAGGACTTCTTGCTGGTTTCCTGCTCCACTTCATGTCAGAATATCTAGCGTCTCTCTTCCACATGGACTCAGCTTCACAAACCTTTTCCAGCCCACCTACACTAATTCAAGAGAGAGCGAAACTGAAGCATGCTTGGAAAACCTCAACGACCAGAGCGGAACCACGGGTTTGGGTGGGCTCCGAGTGGCTAGCAAAGGATGGTCTATTGGGACAGACGATTCTCGAGGAGGAGGATTCTGATGAAGGCTACTGAGGATTACTGTTACGAGATCAAGTTTCAGTTGCTCGAAATCTTTCTGATCATCGTGGCTTTCAACCTTCAGCGATCTGAGAATTACAGCAGTTGATCATAGCTGGCTGATTTAATCTCTCCATTTGATGAAAACCTCGTCTGTCCTGAATCGCTGTGTACACGTTGCCTCCTCGATCGCAGTTCTGAAACCAGTCTCGTAAGCGAGAAGACCAGCATGGGCTATCATGATTCCATTGTCAATGCAAAACCGCTCATCGGTAGCAAATACATTCCCCCCCCTATCTTTTGCCATTAATCCCATCATTTGTTGTAACCTTTCATTGCACCCAACCCCGCCGACAATGAGGACTTGGGTGCTTCCGACATGAGCCATTGCCCGCTCTGTAATCTCTACTAACATTGCATAAACAGTCTCTTGTAAGCTAAAGCATAAATCAGCTGTAGTGATACGCTCTCCAGTGATGGGATCTTGTTTTTCTGGATTTGACTTCAACTCTGCTGCCAGTAGGTCGATGCTAGCGAGTATACCAGAGAACGAGCAATCCATACCCTTAACAGCGTACGGCAGATCAACCAATATCTTTCCTTTCTTTGCAAGCTGCTCGATATTGTAGCCGGGCGCAGGATCGTTGCTGATCTCAAGAGTGCGTGCAAAACGATCTAGACAATTTCCTACGGCAATGTCAAGTGCTTCGCCAAATATTCGATAACGCTGCTCTGCATACGCAATAACCTGGGTGTTGCCTCCACTGACATACAATACAACAGGATTTTGAGCACCCGTAATCTCTCTGCCCATCTCAATGTGACCCACGCAGTGATTGACTCCGACGAGCTCCTTTTGCCAGAGCAATGCCAGCATTCGCGCAGCAACTGCAACACTTTGAAGAGGAGCGCCCATTCCGGGGCCTTTTGTGTAACATATGCAGTCCAAATCACTGATAGATATACCTGCCCCGGTAATAGCCTGCTTGACAAGCCTGATAATCCATGATCGGTGGTGTTTTGCTGTGTCCTTTGGCAGAAACCCTTCACCAGGTGGGGAAATGAAGGTGTGCCTTATGTTCGAGAGGATATGCGCTGGCTTTCCATTCGCAGGATGAGATATGACTCCAATACCAAGCTTATTGGCACTACCTTCCAGGCCTAACGCGATCATCTGAGATAGTCGGATTGTTGTGAAGTTGGAAGGAGGCCAGTTTCGGGAGGTGGGGTGAAAGGGCGCCTCGATCGTCGCTAAGAAAAATAGGCGAATCAGTCTAAGAACAGTCAAATGTACAAAAAATACATATCAAAGCACATCAGACAAGTACTTCCAACTACAACTTCCAAAATGGACGGCGACGATTTCGAAGCTAAAACAAATTCCTTCCTAAAGTGGCTCCCCAAAACTGGCATAGCTCTTAATCCAAAAGTGGCAGTAGTAGATTTGCGAGCAAAATCTCGTGGAAGAGGCATCGGTATGATAAATCACCATCTTCGTCGCTCCAGAGCGTTCTGACAGCATTTCAGTTGCCCTCGAAAGCCTCGAAGAAGATGAAATTATCTTCAGTATCCCACGCTCTGCGCTCATAAACACATCTACGGCAGGCAATGACTTGAACACTCTGACCCGTAGTTCTTTAGAGAAAATGTCCCAATGGCTGGTTCTTTCCCCCTCCCCCTCCCCCTCTTCATTCTGATATCTAATATCCTTGCAGAGTCTTACATGCCTTATGCTGGCTGAAAGTCAAAATCCTAATTCAAAATGGTCGCCTTATCTCGCGATTCTTCCCATATCCTTAAACAGTCTTGTATTTTGGACGGAAACAGAATTATCAGAACTCCAAGCTAGCACAGTATCCAGAAAAATTGGGAAAATTCCTGCTGAAGATATGTTCCTGCAGCATATTGCTCCTCTAGCATTGAGGTTGGGATTAGAATTTAGCCTCGAAAAGTGCCATTTACTCGCTTCGATAATAATGGCTTATGCCTTCGACATCCCTAAAACTCCTACAGAGGAAGAGATTGGGGTAGAGGACGGCGATGATTTAGTTTCAGATGATGAGAGCGAAGAGGCTACACTTTCATTGATTGTAAGTATATCCTGAACCCAATCACAAATTTTCGATGTCACTAATCCTATAACAGCCCCTGGCAGACATTCTGAACGCTGATGCTGATAAGAATAACGCTCGACTATGTTGTGACAATGACCAAGTCTTGGAACTAAGATCTATAAAGTGAGTGAATCGGCGATTCTAAAAGTATTGCGTCTCTCTCGCTGACAAATAACTTGGAGACCCATCTCTCCCGGCGAAGAAATACTAAATGACAATGGAACACTTCCACAATCTGATCTACTTCGTCGATACGGCTATGTGTCAGATCACTATGCCAAATATAATGTGGTAGAAATACTCACCTCGCCAACCATCCTCTCAACATTTCAGAAGGAGTTGGGAGGTGCAGAAGTGCAGAAACGTATAGCAGTTGCTGAGCGTGAGGACATTTATGACGAATCATATGACATCTCCCACTCTAGAGATGAGAGTACAGGAATTCCGACGGGTTTAATCTCTTTAGTGTATCTTTTTCTTTTAAGTAATGATCGTTTCAAAGACATCCAGGCATCAAAGGAAGACTTACCTGGTCGATCAAAGCTCTCAACAGAAAAAGTCGGTTCCTGTTTGATAGATATCTTCAGGCGTAGGGAGCAAGAATACGCAACCACACTTTCAGAAGACGAAGAATTGCTGAAAGCAGAAAATCTTCCTGCTAGATCCATTCTGGCAATTCAAGTCCGACTGGGAGAGAAAAGAGTGTTGGCAGAGGCTATCAAAGAAGCGGAGATGTATAAGGGACCCAGCAAAAGATCAAGATCAAGAGATGCATCATCTACAAAGAAGAGCCGAAAGCAGTAAATTTTGGCGAAAGTAGAGTACGAAAAAGGCCATACAAGCGTGACTCCAGTCATTCTTGTTGAAAATGTCTCGTTTTCTTTAGTTTTGATGCTCTATGGAGCGCTAAAATACAATAGTTCTCTACTCTACGACCTGGATGTCAAAAGTCGCAGGACAGAATTCTTATTCTCTAACAACGCTTAACCAGCCTATACCCTATGAAACGCCTGGACTCTCTAACTCCGTAAGAACGCTCCTGCCCAAAAAATTTAATATACAATGCACTACCAAGCACAGATTTTGAAGGAACTGATGGCGAAATTGTTTGTGCCTTACGTAGAAGTTTGGGCGTTTACAAGTTGTACTCCCGTGATTCCTCGATTCTGTGTTGGGCTGACAATAACAGGCCTAGCTTGCACTGCGCGTTCGTCTTGCCGGATTCGTTGTGGAAATAGATGGGATGGAAGAGGTATGGTTGCACGAAATCGGAGAGCTTTTGTATCGTATGGATCCATCTCATAAACAGGTTGCTCCTCATCGTCATCTTGGTCATACTTCCATCGATCCGAAGCGACTAGTTCAGCTCCAATTGCAGGTGACGACATTCCTCGGCGGTCAATCCAAAGTCGACCACATCTGCCAATTCTTCTACGATATGCGGGTTGCCCTCGGGGCTCATCGTCTTCGGGTGGAGTGCTGTACCTAAATGGGATATTCTCAGGCTTCTCTTCCACTGGAGAAGGCTGATCGAAAGATTCAGAGGTTACTGAAGAGGGAGGAGTCATCAAATATTGATACTGCGCAGTTGCTGGTCGGAATCCGGCTTCTGAATCTTGGCCTTGAACCGGGGAGAGTGGTTCACGAGTCAAATCAATGTGACCCTTGTTCCATTCTCGATGCTGGAGGGCTTTGCCTTCAATCTCGGATTGTAGTAAGTTCTCTTTCTGGGCAGTCACGTCACTCAAGAAGATAAGATCGGCTTCAAGTGGGCGACCATCAGAACGACCAGGCATACGAATCTGTGTTCCTGGTTGTCGTTGTTGAAGTTGATTGAAGTCGGGAATCTTTCTTCTCTGAGGCTGTTCCTTGTCAGTTTTGATCCCATTGATGTTGCGAAAAGACACACCCTTTGATTTATTAGATCTTCATCATCTGTCTTGATACCAAGTCTGACTTTGCACTCTTTAACCTTAGTACGCTGTTCAAAGATACTGCGCTCAGCGGTCAAGAGATCCCTTTTAGTCAATTCCCTTCGATAAACAGCTTCAGTAAGGTAACGACCTTCTTCAAGCTCCCTCCTCAATCTTTTAAGTCTTTCACTGCTTTGAACATCACGAGCTCTTGTCTTTCTCGTTTGACGTACGTCACGCCGGCGGAAACAGACATATGGATCCCCGTCATCCTTTTCTTGGTTTCTCTCAAACTTCAAGGTGGGTTGCAAAGGATGGTTCCCCGACTCTTGTCTTCGATTCCTCCAATGCTCGTAAACATCTTTAGCGAATTCTAAAGTTTTCTGTTCTAATTGTTGCTTTAATGTCTGGGTCATTGCCTCTAGCGGCACTAAGGTGCCATCCACGGAGGCATAAGGTGCCTGGATCTCAGCAGTGTCCTCGAACACTTCCATGATCATCTCGAATTCATCCTCAGAGCATTTCCAACTAGACGGCCTCTTCTGGTTATATTCTGCAAGGAAAATTTCATCTTCGGTGGAAATGTTATATTGGCAACCAGTACACTCTTCTACCGTTTGGGACGAGCGGATGTAGGTGGCAGGCCTGTCAAATGCTAACGAGTAGAGCGTGTCATAGTCAATGCTAGAGCTCTCCTGAGCAGGAGGCGCTGGAATTTCATTCTCGGTATCCTTATCGCCAACCCCCGAGCTCGCCGCTAAGGCGGCCTGGAGATGATATTCCTGCTGATTGTTAGCTGTTTGACACGTGATTCTAAGATAATGTATAAGTCACGTGCCTTCTCCTCGCTCTTCTCCACGCCGGTCTCGACATTATATTGGTTTTGAAGTGAATTATATTCTGCCGACTCGATCTGGTCTTCGCGCAGCACCTGTTGCTGCGTGGCTTTGTTGAGTTTTCGAACTCGTACCTGTCGTTGTAAGGGGGCCATAGTGTCAAGTGCAAACCTCAATTATCTCGATGCCTAGACGCGCTTTTTCAGATCCGAAAATTTGTGAGTTTGAAATACCGGTCATGTTTAGATGGCTCGCGTCATTTCAGGTTGTTCTGGGTTGCGGTGGATGATCTTTTGATAAATGTTCTTATCGTCGCAGGCGATGAGGTGAATTTTTCATCACTCGCCTTAGCTAATGATGATGGACTCAGCGTTCAAGGCGCCAAGGCAACTACAGATCCCGGCTGTTCCCCTATTCCCCACGAGTGCACATCCAGATTTCGTAGACGATAAAGAATACAAATATTAGTGCTTAGGAACTTATAAAAGTGAGGAATAATTCATATCTAACGTGTTTCCTTGGAATCTCAACAATAGTCGCGCTGCTCCTGGACAAATTCTAGCAAAGGTAGGTGTATTTACGCCCTCGCCCTAACTGAGCCTAGCCGCTGTTCGACTCAGACCCCGTCCGTCACCCAACTGATCCAAGCATTTCAACTTTACCCCTCCAACCCCACCGTGACAATACCTACAAGATGGGGAACGCCAGCAGCGCAGTGTTGGAGAATATTGTGCAGGGTTCTAACTGTATGCTGAGATTTCCAGCCTTGATCAGAAGCCCTGCTGATGCAAACAATAGTTGATCGCGACGAGGTAGAGAGGATACGAAAAAGATTTATGAAACTGGACAAGGTAGGCTCTAATCTTTGGATCTTGTACAAGAACTGATCCACCATCAGGATAACTCTGGTACAATCGAGCGAGATGAATTTCTCAGCCTTCCCCAGATATCCTCGAACCCATTAGCGACGAGGTCCGAATACTCTCCTTGAATATGCCAGAAAGGTCCCGTTTAACATTGTGTAGGATGATTGCCATATTTGATGAAGATGGAGGTGGGGATGTCGACTTTCAAGAGTTCGTCTCGGGCCTAAGTGCCTTCTCTAGCAAAGGCAATAAGGAGCAAAAGCTACGATTTGCATTTCAGGTCTATGATATTGACCGTGATGGCTATATCAGTAACGGAGAGCTATTTATCGTGTTGAAGATGATGGTCGGTAGCAACTTGAAGGATCAACAATTGCAGCAGATCGTAGATAAAACGATTATGGAGGCGGATTTGGATCGGGACGGGAAGATTAGCTTTGAAGAATTTACTAAGATGGTAGAGAACACAGATGTCAGCATGAGCATGACATTAGGTGAGTTCAATAGGTCTCAAGGTCTGAGCGACACTACTGACTAGCACGTTTAGATCAATTTTGAGTCTTTTTACGGCTCCTTAGGATTTCAACGCACCAACGATGCATTCCCTAACTGCTCTCAGCGATGGAAGCAATCTTTGTGTTTGGTAGAGATACCTTTGCTACCAACCAAAAATATTCCTTCTTCACAGCCTGCCTTATCCCCCCCTTGAATATCTTTCCGCCAGTTTCTTGTCACCTCCACCCCAACTCTGAGACCGTTCGACTTCTCTCTGTTTCTCTCTGCCATATAGACTTCTGCCTGCGCAGACTTAAATAGTGATTGAAACTTGTCTTTAGTAGCAAGTGGATATTTCATTGGACTATGGTTATTGTTCGATTTGAAAAACTTTATTAAACGCTAGAGTGTCCCTCCAAAAGCAGGTTGGTTTAGCCATCATTCTTCACCATCAATAATCCGAGGAATAGAGTATGAGTTTATTGCGCAAACACTCCATTATCCAAAGAGAGTGTCTCATTTGCCAACTGATTTAGGGGATCAGATAGTCGGATGACTGTGAGAAGCAGGTTGATGCAGAAGAAGAATCCGAAACCTTCTCGAAAGCAAATTGCATCGGGATTTCTCATTCCAAAGCGCTTGAGCGTAGGGTTAGGCTGCTACCAGCAGGGTTCGGGCCTCCTGCGTTCTTAGTATCTTCTGGAAGGTGGTTCCGTTTCAAAACTTATGTCTGTGCAAATTGATGCCTGAGATGACATGGTGCGATTGCTTAGGTAGGCTTGTGTTAGCGCCCGACCGGCCTAATCGTAAATATGTAATTAACACTGGAGGTTCGGGGGTATCTGGGCTCAAGAAAATATTCTGACTTGAGAAGCTAAGGATACTTGTTAAGACTTCGTCTGATCATATGTGTCGATTTTGATGTTCATCCTGCTTGGCTGGGTTCATCGTGTTGGTTTGTTGTGAAGGTAAAAGTGAAGTTGATTGGGGTGACATGGCCTTTGGAATCCAATTCCTCCGCTGCAACGGCCTCTCCTCTTTTCTAATCTTATTCGAGACGGTGTTGACTCTCTCTTTGGGGGTGGCTCGCTCCCGCTTAAAAAATTAAATTATCTCACACTTGGATAAGTGCCTCATTGCCAGTCAGCATCAGCCTTGGCAGGGCTGCAGCTGACGGAACCTCCAGGATCTGCTGTCGGGCTTGCTACTTCAACTGACGATCCCGGAAATCCCCTTTGGGATGAACTTGCGAATTCTCCTGGTCGCCAATGCAAAGAGGCTGAGATGAGGTTGAAGAGAACTTTAAATGCCGAATGGACACGCAGATTGCAGCAAAGTCTGCGACCTGATTGATGTTGTGCATGCATTGTTTCCCGTGGAACACAACCGTTTCCAAAGATCTGGAAAAAGTCCATGCCACGAACACTGACACGACTCTCTATGATGAACGGGAGACTGTCTTGAAACGAAAACAAAATGACGGCAGAGTGCTTTGGCAATTTTGGGCCGCAAGGTAGCTTGTGGCATCAATGGCAGCATAAGGAGCGACATACAACAAGAAAGATGTTGTCATTTTGACGCCCTACAGCGGAGCAGCCAAGATGGTCTAGACGACAATTGAGGACAGTTAGATGCAGTAGGTCTTCCAATTCCAGAGGGAAGAGTGGCGACGTTACCAAAGGACGGAACGGGGAGAGCGGCAATAACATACGCCTAATAAGAGACAGTATATACTGGGCCTAGCTCACCCTTTCTTGATGCAGGGTGGGTTGCCGACCCCTACCTCAGGTACGTCTGTAGATCTCGTCACTTTGCAGGTGGTGGTGGCAAGGAATAGTTAAACGAAACGACGCTTGCTCGAGACACGCCAGATAGTCTAGCGCACCGGTGCTTCTCATACCTGGATTCAAAGTATCAAAATACCTCACTCTCGATTGGCCCTACACTTCTCCGTGAAAGCCTGTTCCCTTATCCTCCTCCTTGCTTGCAATGTGGAACAAATACTTTGGACTGTGCACAACGCAACCTTTCCAAGCAGAAAGTAGAACTAATTAGTAACGCCGAATTGAAGATGCGTGCATGTTTCAGAGGACGAGCAGAGCATGGGATTCAGAAACTCAGGATCTGAGAGAATGCCTCTTTGGGAGATCCGGACATCCTACCGACGACAGGAGAGACGCCCACGCCTCCAATCCGCCATGATTGCAGAGTCACCGAGCCACTGAAATCTGACAGCCTCACAAAATGGCGTTTCTTTGCTTCCTTCGCCTCTCTCTCTTGCTTCCTTCTGGCGTTGTCATGCGTGGCAGCTAGGTGGTCCATCGCCCCGAGCTTCGATCTCGGGCTGTGGACGGACAACTGGAACACGGTACGAAGCACCATCTCATCCGCAGACGTGTTCCCTGCCAGTCTCGCCTTCGGCTTGCTCTGCCGCGGATATTTACGGACCATTCCCGTCTTGCGTGCGTCAGGAACGTGTGCCGGTACGTACGTCCTCGTGCCCTCCAAGATTCCTGATGGCCGAAGGTCCTGTAAACAGTGTGTTGGTAGGTACTGGAAGGATACCATAGGGTCGTAGTTCCTTTTGCCAGCCAATTCTTGTTATTATTTTTTCCTTTTCTTTTCGATACTTTCTAGAGATGCTTTTTGTCCATCAAGCCCCCACGACGGCATTGGTCTTGCTGCGCGAGGTGTAGTTGAGCCGTCGTCAGGACACGCAATGTCAGATATCACACCCCAGAATCGGAATCGAGCATAGCTTCGCCTCATCCGACGATCAGAAGGTGGATGGATTATTCTTGTGATCGACCGCTGAGCTTAAAAAACAAAACGCCCAGCCAAGGCCAAGGCCCTCCCGGCAGGCCAAAAAAAATCCCGATCATGCACATCAAAATGGTGCGGTCTCGACGATACACTGCCTACTCGGGGCTAGCCGCAAAAAAGAAAGCAGATGGAAATATCGATTTTGCAACCCAACCTCTTCTTACCTCTCTCTCGCGTACCTGACTAGTGGGCAGCCCCAAATCCCAAGAACCAAACATCTCTCTCGGCCCATTCCTGGCCAGATCATTGGGCAATTCAAGAAGCTTTTCAGGCCCCGATTTATTTATACCCAGCACCCGTGGTTGCCAGTGCCACTGCAGTGCGTTTCTCACCTCCCTAGGTACTGGTATCATCTCCCGCCCGCCTCGAGGCTGCTCGACTCGGTCGACTCGAATCATCCTAACGGTGTGCTCGGACGACGACTGACTTGACTGCTGCTTCCTCCCGCTCTCCTGCGCCACAGCTCCCAAATGTGCTGCTAGTAACAGTCTAGCTTTCTTGCCTCTTCCAAGGCAAGAACCTGCGGGAAAAGAGAGGCCATCTCAACTTCCTGCAGTAATTCAAAATAATCATCCTCCTTCGTTCTCCTCGTTCGCTCTCCTCCCTCGTTTGTTTGGCTTCCAGATCACTTCCGTACCTGTACAGTCACCTACTCCCTGTTCCCTATCCACCTCGATTGCTCGCCCTGTCTTAACCAGGTCCGCCACCTGAACTCCGTGCTCCTGTGAGATTCGCACGTCCATTTTCAACGTTAGACTACGGGGTGAGTTGGCTAGCTGGCCTGCGAACACTTGCTTCACCCTTGTGTCTTGGACTCCAACTACTCTACCTGGCCGCCGAAAGTCCTGACATCCGCTCGAGGGGTCTGTTTCCATTGAGCAACTCTATCCCAACCTCGTTCCTTTCATTGAAGTCTCTCATCCAGCGCATAACTACTCATTGTCTAATCAAAGCGCCCTGGTTCATGCAATTAAGACTTTGCACTCGCTGCCTGATCTTCCGCCTTCACCCAGGCGCAACGAAGAAACAGTGTTCCAACTCCACGGGAGTGTATTCCTTCTCCCCGGGTTGTTCCTCACCCGTCTTTCTAGAAAGTCATACTTTCAAAACTTTTAAGTTAAAGAATCGGCGAACCCAGCTCACTACCTAGGCTGAGGCACTATATTGCTTTGTCAGTCGGAAAATCTAAGAGCTTCTTGATCCCAGAGAAGGATATCGAATCATCACAAACTTCGACCTCATCCTGAGTCCAGCATACTGCTGATACCGGCTGTTTGCCCTATGCACACGCAGCTTCTGCAGGGACCTTGCCTGTTAGAGAGCAAGGGTTGACAACGCATCACTGTTTTCTCATTTTAACTTCATAGAAGTATTGATCTTGTTTTGCTAAAGACTCAAACAAGTTGCGCCCCACCTCGTCTACTATACAGCAAAACCTGCCCCGCAAGAAGCTCGCAAAAAAAGTGAAAATACCGCAAGAGTATCCTACCAAAACACGACTCTGTAAGGGCGCCCAAGCACGAGTATTGTTCAAGCCTGTCTTAAGAGGGAAGTGTACTATCTAGGGTAAACATTACTCTTGATTCGGTACGACATTGAAGTATCTTTTTTAGTTCAATTTTTGCTAACTTGAAAAGTCAAGAAAGAACAATACCTCATAGATTCTTTCAATCTACGAATTCGACATCAAAGGGCAGCGCGCTCCGTTCAGGCGATTGAAACTAGAAGGTTAGAGTTTTATAAAAGACCCAAATTCTTGCAAACTGGCCCTCCTGCAAACACGGCCAGCCTTTTTGCCAGCGGCGGCGCATCTGCTCATCTCGCCGTTGGCAGAGTTGGCCTCACTCTTGGAACAAAACATGGACGACCCGAACCGCCCCAGAAGGCGAAATGAAGCACCATTTCCAGGTCAAGATCCTCGCTTCAACGCCGAGGCCCAGACTCGCGGCTTCGACAGTTCCTCAGATCGGTATAGGCCAGCTCCTCTGACAGTATCGCCAACCGCTAGTCGAGGCGCAGGAGGTTCATCCAATTACCAGGGTTATTATCAAGAACCATCCTCTTCTTTCTCTTCGTCATTACAGTCGAATACCCTTCAGTATCAGAACACTAGCTATGGACAAGACCAAAGGACTTTCGGCACATATAATCCAGAAATTATGTACGACGTTGCTCCACAAACGGCACCGACTAACCTATATGATTCTGGATCGCAATTTCAGACTCGGCAACCGGCAGGCATGCAGATGCTGTCGGACGTTGCAGCACCCTATTTTCCAAATGAATCTACTGGTACCTCTGCGCTGCCATCTTCGCAACAGCATCCGTCGTCTGGGCCATCTCCGGTCTATCCACAGCAGCAAACACGAACAAATCGTGCTCCCCTGATACCGCAAGGTTATTCTGCCCAAATCACCATGGGTAGCGCCCCCCAGACAACAGAGATCATAGAAGACGATGGGTTCCAATCGCAAGGGCCTGGGATGGAGGCTGCTTATACTGCGTATCAAACTGCGCTGAAGGAAATTTTTCAGAATATCGTCAGTGGGAGGTTGAGTGAGGCAAGTCAGTCCTTACTAGAAGTATCAGAATGGTTGCTTGGACATGTTGGTGATCTTGGTGTGTTCGCACTTTCCTCTGTCTAATCCAAACACTAATAGATTCTGATCAAGGCCTCACTGTAGATGAAGTCGCGCTCCATGACGATCGTATTCGACTCTGGGGAGAGTTCAATACAGCTTGGCTCAGCATTTTTCAAAAACAGAAGGATCTCCTGGGGTCGGGGCAACGTATACAGCAACCGCAAAACTTAATCAGTCAAGGGTTTATCAACAAGATGGCGAAAGACCTTATCCGGATGTGTGATACTGTCGAGAAGCACGGTTTGGTAGACTATCAATATGGTGTTGCTGAGGAACAAATTATATCAAGTAAGAGCACTCTAGTTTGGGGCGTAGTAGAGCTAAGTTTGTGACATAGTTATCACTGACTGTCTCAACATCCAAGAGACCATTGAAAGCGCTGATAGCGGGGTGCAGAGTCGAGCACCACCTTGAAAAATAACGGAACGAGACTAAAGGTTTGTATCATAACTTTGTACAGCTTCCCGGCATCACTACCATAGTCATGTGGAGTATAAGGATAAACTTCGGAGTCCTTGAAATCCGAGGGCCAGAAACAACGCGATTGAGGATTGACGGATTCAAGAAGTGGAACCAACAATGATCCTCGCACGTGGTATAGACTGTTGCTAAGCACCTTAGGACAATCCTATCAGGGTGTAGCTGTTGTGTCTAGTGTATGAATATTGAGAATTGTAAATAGAAAGGCGGCAACATGCATCTTTTACGTTTCTGTCATTTCAAGCCAATCCCCTGGCTTCTCGTGGCCAAAATTTATCATTTTAGTGTCCAATATGCTGCGGTCCTTCCTAAGGAAGCGAATGTATTTCATAAAACCAAGAAAGATGCTACCAACAAGTGCCGAGAACAGAGAGCCTCAAAGGCTGTTTGTAGGAGTTTCTGAGTTATCCACCAGTTCAATATACAGGGCAAATAAGTTGAAATCCTGAAGGGTTGGCTACCCCTCTTTGGGTAGCACAACCTCACGTCGTGTCATATCAGGGGGTACAGATCGATCGGTAAGCAATAATTTTGTGGTACACTACTGTGCTTCGGAGGGGCTCGGGAGAACCAGTTCCATGGAATTATCGACAGCCACAAGGCGTCTCACCTGCAGATACTGGGTCTGGATCTGATTGGCTGAAAAGCTGTGATGAGCCTGCAGTTCGCCCTCATGATAGATTGGGAAGTATTGGCGGGATGCATGGGTTGGAGAAAGGAGGAAAAGTAAACATGAACTAGGGTGTACTGGAGCACTATTCTAGATTGGGAAGGATAATGGCTACATCCTTTGGCTTAAAAATATAGACACAATATACAAGCTGGTGGATATATACTAGGGATTTATATAGCGTAAATTCTAAATACCTTTGGTGATATTCAAGATTTTTAGATGCCCCTTGCTCGACCTATTTAAATACCCTCTATTCTACCGGCATCGCTGCATTCTCTCAGCTTTGTGAGTAGACATTGATGTTGGCTGATTCACCATATTGAGTACACCAAGTAGTATTGCTCCTCTGGATCTGGCGTGTCAATGTCCAAAGTATCCATTCATTTATAGTACAATAGAGACAAACTTCTATCTCTTCACCCATGCCGGCTTCTTTCTTGCCTTGACGTGACCTGGCTTCTTTCTCTCGACCCGTCTTGGATCTCGCTTTATACATCCAGCTAACCAGCTTATTAGCTACCATACTGTTCTTGAATTCAAAACTACACAATAGCTTACCTATTCTTAGCGGCGATTTCAACGCAGGCTCATGGCCTACTAGTGCATTTGCAATCGCTAACGTCAATGCCTCAGCTTGGCCAGTTGTTCCACCTCCAGATACAAGGGCCCAAACGTTGTATCTGTTAAGTCTGTTCGTCGCCTTCAATGCCCAAATCGCGCTTTCTCGATCGTGAATTCTGCCAAACGCTTCTGGCAGTGACTTGCCATTAATCAGAATCTCGCCAGTGCCTTCTACTATCCAAGCTCTGGCGGTAGAACTCTTCCTTCTACCAGCGCCGACGGCTCTCCCTAATTCATCCGTTTCAATAACACGTTCCGCTTTCTGTTTGGAACCAAAATCCCGCCTATACCTCGACAGAATCGAATCAACTTCAGCCGGCATGACGGCTGGATGGATCTTGTCAAGCCTTCTAAGTGTCTCAATCATCTGCCTGTATTTTGAAGACCTGAACCTTTCTCCGACTGACTGTTTATATTGGGAAGTTCGAGGCCACGCGACATGGCGGCGGTCTTTGGCTTCGGATCGTGGTAGTCTGCCGTACTTCCTACCGAGCTCCTGAATGGTAAGATAGCTGTCGGTGAAGATGGGCGCGGTAGTGAAGTATGAAGGTGACTTTGGAACAACCCTAGCAAGAAAGGGGGCCTCGTGCTCGTCTCTATCTGGATTTTTATCAAACTGAATCTGAGGTGCAGCTATACTAGGATGCGAGGTCGTTGACAAGGAGAATTGGCGTTTGTGACATTGTCCGACTGATTGATATGAATAGATAGGAAGCAGTGACAAGGTTGTGCAACTGAATCGTAGACCTTCCCTGCTATTAGAGTGAAGCAATATTGACTTCATAATGAAATGTTTGGCAATAATTGAATGCCAATGGAATATACTGCCGCACTCTTTCAATTTCCAATGCCGTTTGAGCGAGCTTCCAGAGGAAATTTGATCATTGCAATCTCACGTGATCCAAACCCCTGCTAGTCTTGTGGGCCAACGCTAGTCTGGCAACGAAAAATGCTTTGACTCAGACTCGAACTTCGATTTCTTAATTCTACAAAACCTACCAACACGACACAATACAACATAGACATGGCTCCCTTTGGAAAGCTGTACACCTGCGCGGTATGTGTGCTCTCGCACTACATCTGTGCACTCTTGTTTCGGTTATTATTGCTAATTTGCGTTCTGCGAAAAAGGGCAATCCCCGCTCAACCGCCATTCGTGCAGTTGCTAAAGCCAATAACATTGACCTAGAAATTGTTGAGACTGACCCTGCTAAAGGGGTCTCAGCCGATTACATTAAGACCAACAAGCTGGGAAAGATTCCAACATTCATCGGCGCCGATGGCTATGTTCTCCACGAGGCCATCGCCATTGCCATCTACAGTATGTCATAATGATCAATTTCTTCGACTTTCATGATTTCGCTTTCCTTACGATATGCTATGATGAAAAAATTCATTCAGTTATCCCTGTCTTAATCATTCGTGTTGATCTATTAATTAGACTCTGAGCATACTACAATCTCCCTTTCAGATGTTTTATAGCATTTCCAATGAGTTTGACTGACACATTCTAGTTACTTCCCAAAATGAGAAGACAACTCTTTTAGGCAAAACCAAGCAGGAGTAAGTATTTTTGGCGCTTAACTTAACTTTATATTTATGTTACTAGCTATGCTTCTATCCTGAAATGGATGTCCTTCTTCAATTCCGAGATCCTTCCTACCCTTGGTGGCTGGTTCCGTCCTCTCATTGGCCGTGACCCTTACAACAAGAAGAGTGTTGAAGATTCCTCCAAGGCCGCCCTCAAGGCTGTCAGTGTAGTTGAGGAGCATCTTCTTCATAGCACCTATCTGGCCGGCGAACGTATCACTCTGGCCGACCTCTTTGCTGCTGGCATCATCTCTCGTGGTTTTCAATATACTTTTGACAAGAAATGGCGCTCTGAGAACCCTAATGTAACCCGTTGGTATGAGACTGTCTATAATCAACCCATTTATTCCGCCGTCGTCGACAAGCTTTCCTTCATTGATGAGGCAATCAAGAACCAACCCCCAAAGAAGCCCGATCAGCCTAAGAAAGAAGCTGCACCTAAGGCCGCTAAGCCTACACCTAAGGCCGCTCCGAAGCCGAAGGCGAAAGAAATCGAAGAAGAGGAGGAAGAGGATGCTCCAGCAGCACCAAAGCCAAAGCATCCACTGGAGGCACTTCCGAAACCAACCTTGGTCCTAGATGAGTGGAAGCGACAATACTCTAACAACGATACTCCCGATGCCCTCAAATGGTTCTGGGAAAATTACAAAGCTGACGAGTACTCTCTTTGGAAAGTTGACTACAAGTACAACGATGAGCTCACGCAGATCTTCATGACTTCGAACTTGATTGGCGGTCTCTTCACCCGTTTAGAAGCTTCCCGCAAATACATATTTGGCAGCGCTTCAGTCTATGGTGTTAAGGATGACTCGGTCATTCAGGGTGCTTTCGTTGTCCGTGGCCAAGAGGCTCTCCCTGCTTTCGAGGTTGCCCCCGATTTTGAGAGTTATGAATTCACCAAACTCGACCACAACAAGGCTGAAGACAGAGAATTCGTCAACAAGCAGTGGACTTGGGAAAAGCCAATCACTGTTGGAGATAAAGAGTATCCATGGGCTGACGGCAAAGTCTTCAAGTAAAGCTGTTCCGTCAACAAATCATTCTGAATGCTTGGATGTCGTCATGAATACATGAAACGATATGAGAGCATTGTAGAAAAAGTCAAGTTGCTTGCGGTTTCTAGCTAGCTTATCTGCAATGCAATAAATTAAGTCTATTATTCTGCCTCTCACTGGGTATCTTAGAAGCCAAATTAGTGCCGCGTGAACTCTATGACGCAGAATTCAGTAACCTCTACAGTAGCTGTCAGTGAACGCGCTATCTTTGCCCATCTGAAGTAAAGGCTTACCGTGCATGATATTGCTACTTGTGATTCTCCTTTCGTAACCTAGCGGGTCGCGAAAGGAGAGGAATGCAGGCAAGCACTAACATTTGAATGCATACTAAGATGGTTCAAATAGTCGTGGACTTGAGGTAGAATGTCACCAGACTCATGTGGATTCCCCAAGAACTCTGGAATCTTGATGAGATTGTATGGCTCACTCCGACCCTTCTCTGAAGAATCATCTATCAGCACGGTGTTGGTTTGGTTCCATCGTTCACCCAAAACATATCCAGGGTGAGATCTTGCGATTTGCTCATCGGACCACAATTTTGTTAGCCGCTTATAACACTGAACCCGGAGCAAATAGTCCTTTGGAGATAGGTTGAACTTATCACGGCCCCAAATAGCTACAACTCTGTTTCGCAGCTGGGGAGTAAAGATTGCATCACACATTCTCTCAACATTTTCTGCTCGAGCAGAGGACCAGATGATAACAGTAAAGGTATCTATTGCGTATTTCAAGAAACGTAATGTGTGTGGGCGAGCAACAAATTTGGTAGGTTGTGATTTGGAAGGTCGAAAGAGAAGAGTCCCATTTAGATCAATGACTACCAACAAGTGCTGTGGTTCTATCAAGCGCTGGGGAATGGCATTACTTGTAGCCATATAAGTAGCTGAAGGGTTTGGGATCCCACCAGAGGCCACCGATGGAATAATTTTTGCGTCTCTTTCCTCTCGGACCGTTGCACCTTTGGGAATCTTCTGAGTTGTCGAACATTCTGCATTCGACGATTGAACTACAGGAAAGGCAGATCTGCTGATAATCGAGACTTGCTGGAGAGAATTCACCACTGACTGGAGATCTTTGGTAGGGGGATCTCGGTGGCGGTGTTTAAAATTAGGTGACATGTCGTCTTGGAAAGTTGTGCCGTTTTTAAGCTGGGGGTTCCGACGTGGAAGGTAAAATCGCAAAGTCCTATGCGAGACTGCTTCAGATATTGACCTCACGGAATAAAGACTCGGTCTGCCTTGAATTCTATGAAACTGGCTGTGCATGAGGCGCGAAAATACAGAGAACCGATTTCATTGAATGAGGGAAAAAACCCAGGCAAGGCTACCTAAATCCACTTACAGCCTCACTTTATCGCCTTCCAGTAACCTTAATATATTGCCGAGGGCGGTGAAATACATTTTCGCCGACGACGATTTTCCTTCCTCCTTCTCCTCACTTTCCTTCTTCTATGCAAAGTCTGGCACATTTCGGACGACCGCGGTTATGTCTATCTTGAATCAAAAAGCGGGTAATACAGATCTACAAAGACGAATCAGACATAGAATGGAGTCTGCTGGAGATCTCGAGGATTCGGCTTCATCAATCGCAGCAAACTTGACCCCCCGCAGCTCCGATAAAACAACTGAGAATGCTCGCTATGATACAGAGAGCCCTTCGGAGGTTCGTTCTATAGCTGAGGATTTCAGTATTGACTAACTCGTCCAAGTCTGACGTTGCAGCCTCGAACGTCTCATTTGGTGCTTTGGCTAAGGCACAATCCTCCCTAACTCGGCCAGCTCGGAAGAAGATATCTTTTATTACGGCTGTAGAAGACGATAGTTGGGAAAACAATGAAGCTCAAGAGCGAAAATTTGGTCGGAAAGACCGTAGGGGTTTCAACCGAGCAAGCAAACATGCTCCCATGGAAATTTCCAGTAAAAAGGCGGTATCCAGGAAACGTGTAGTCGTACCTATCGCAAAACCAGGGTATCGAGATCCGAGATTCGAACCTTGCGCGGAGCCGTTTAGCAACTCAAAATTTAAGGCAGCATACTCTTTTCTTGATGATTATCGGGATGCTGAGATGAAGGAGCTTAAAGGTGCAATCAACAGAACCAAGGATGAAGATACCAAAGAAAGGCTTAAAAGAGGATTGATGTCCATGGAATCAAGAAATGCATTAGAGTTACGCAAGTCAAAAGAACAAGAGATTCTTGAGCAGCACAGGAAGGAGGAAAAGGAGCTTGTGCGACACGGTAAGAAACCTTTCTATCTCAAACGAGCGGAGCAAAAGAAGCGAGTGCTGTTGGATCAGTTTCGTGAACTCAAAGGCAAACGACTAGATCATGCCATCCAACGGAGGAGGAAGAAAATTGAACGAAAAGAGAAGAAAAAGCTGCCGTTTAAAAGAAGAGGGGTTGAATAGAAGTCCATTCTGTAGATTTTAGCTCAATGATTAGGGGAAAAAGATATTTTGATGTTCTACTACTGTACACAAATTTTTAAAACTAACAATACCTTTCAATTTTGTCTTAAAGTATCATAACAACTCTACACAATACCAGCTCTAGATATACTATTTACAAAAAGTGTTCGGCAAGGCACTCGACTCCCCAACCTTGCACAAAGCAGGAAAGCTCCACTAAGTTTTCTATGCAAACTATAAGTCTCTTCTGGTGGTGGGTTCAGTCTTTCTTTGATCATTAGTGGAATGAGTTGTTTCACTCTATCAGTAATGGTTTGGTTTTTAAAGTCGTATATCTCAGGCGAGGACTCGAGGAAGGGCTCAGCGAGAGTTAGCACCGATGTGATATGTGCTTGGAGCATTGCTTTTGATTCTTGGCCGTTGAGATAGCCCAAATCAATCGAAAGTGCTCGAAGAGACTCCTCGTCTAGTCGCGAGGCAGCAGCAAGGAGCTGCGTATATTTTGAGATGAAGTTTTCTGGATACTCTCTTGAGGCCCCAAAATCAAGAAGTTCTAATTTCTGGGTTTGGGCATTGTACAAGAAGTTGGTCCAGTTGGGGTCCGTCTGCATGAACCTAAACTCCGTAATCTCACGGAGACAAAGTCGAAGGATCTGCGTACCAATCCAGTCCTTTTGCTCCTGCGAGAAACTTTCCACCCTAGTTACTCCTATCCCGTCCATGAACTCCATTGTCAAAACTTCCTTCCCCGAGGCTTCTGGGTAGGTTTTTGGGACAACAAAAACGTCAGTTTCGTCAGCTAGAAGCTGTTCGAATCGCCTCCCGCACTCTAACTCACGAAGATAGTCGCACTCCCATGCAAGTTCTGTCCTGGCATTCGCGATGGTCTTGTCAAGGAACAAACCCTTCGGGAGAAGCCTAGAAGCTGTGAGAAGGACTGTAAGATTGCTTAGATCAGAATCAATCGAATCTGCGACTCCCGGATACTGTATTTTGACCGCTACTCGAGCTCCATTTGCTTTCAAAACAGCACTATGGACCTGGCCTATTGAAGCAGCAGCTAAAGGCTTTTCATCAAACGAAGTATAGAGCTCCCGCCAATTTGGGCCGAGATTTGCGGTAAGGACTTGGTCTCGCTGCGATGGAGGCATATAATCCGCACGATCCTGAACTCGCTGAAGGACCTCTTGAATAGGACCAGGAATCATTTTTGAATCCTGAAAGCTAATCATCTGACCAAGTTTCAGAGCTGCACCCCTCATTTTTGAAAGCTTGCTGACCAGCCTGTCCATATTGTGAGAGTTCAGAACATATGAACCTTCTCCTCCGCTACCTCCAAGACGTCGGACGCTTTCACCTACAATGCCGCCAAACATTCCTGCAGCCAAACCACCATAGTTCCACAGCCTGCTAATTCTAGAAGAAGGCACCTTGGACTCTCGTAGTTGATAAATTTTCCTCTCGGCTTCTGCGTAGGGTTTTTCTTTCGGCTTCTGAGGGGCCAAAGCAGTAACACGGTCACTTTGTGTATCAGGTTTACCCACAGAAGACCTATCTCTCGCTACCAAATCTGCCATTTTTTTAGTGGAAGGCCGAGAGCCGAGCGATATACCTAGGGAAGTGTGCACTACGGTGGATTCATCTCTATTGAGCGCAAGAACATCATCATCAATAAGAGAAGCCCCCGAATCCTTTCTTCCCAGCCTAAGCTGTATCCGTCCGCCTAGAATCTTCGCCACCCGTGGGCTACGGAAAAGGTCTTTATTGATGCTATCAGGGACCTGAAAATCCGGTACCACGCCGGCTGAAGGGACTGCAAAGGCATTGCCAACATCGTAAAAAGAATCAGAGTTGATATCCTCTGTGTTGCCATCCTCTAACCTTCTCGTAGAGGCAGATTTTCCGGGTATCCTATTTTCAGCTACAAAAGCGTTGTTGGAAATTGTATGCTGTGATGGTCTGTATACAACATCTTTGTCTCGATCAGATGATAGGAAATTTGAGACTTGATAGTCAAGTCCGTCCGCTATTTTTGATGGGATCTGTGGTGGTACATCTTTGCGGGGATAGCTTGATGTAGAGGGAAATGTACTGTTTAATTGGCTTGTCTGTAACTCATCAGATCGTGGATCTTTCGTAATGATTACATCGTCATTCCAGTCTTGGGCCGCACGGCCGAGTGCAGAAGGTTGTGGGGGGGCTGTGGCGCCTGTAGATGGATAAATAGATTCTACTTGCTGATTTTCTAAAAAATCTTTAGGCGAGAGTTCAACAGCAGCATTTTCCAAGGCGCTCTTATCGAATTGATCCTGATCCATGCCACTGCTGGACGCTAAAGCCGAAGCTCCTCCAATGGAGGTTGAGCTCGGGACTGGACTTGCTTCGTCTTCCTGGGGAGCAAAGCCACGGGGAACTTGTTCTGAAACCCATGCTGGCGACTCTTCATTCAGACGTGAAACTAGGAATGATGCAGCTTCAGCAGTCTTGGTAACACGGTCGGCCTGCCTCTTGAATGCTTTGGTGATTGAAGAGGTCTTACCGTAGAGCTCGACTTGCTTCGATCTCAAGGCTGAATGCTTCTGGGCGACGCCCCGAGAAGCATTGAAAACTGCAGCTATGTCCAACAATCGCTTTCCCGACATAGCAGATGCGTTTCTCATAGAAGCTCCGACAGAATCATCATTGCACCATAGCTTAGAGTAGTGAGAATGCCAGGCGATTTGCGTGGGCCGCTGAACCTGGAGGTAAGGAGAAGTAGACGTTGAAATAAGAAATTTGTGCAAGTTGATATCCTTGTTCAAAAAGTGACGCCACAAAGATGGAATGCTGAAATCCCTGTCATTTCAAGAGGCAGATCCTGTCGCTAAAACATTGCTACAAAAATAGTTCGAATGATCACTCTGCATTTTAGTAGAGTTGATGACTGACGCACTAATCATGTTAAAGATCAGCGCCGTAAAGGAAATTGACGGTCAAGTTTTCGATAGGTATTCTTTTTTATCTCTCTATGAGCTTCCTATATTTGTTTCATGCGTTTTATCTATACTCAGGCTATTATCCTCCAGAAGGCGTCCATCTAGCCCGTAGTCCAGATCCAGTCCTTGGAGTTTGAGAACTATTAACCCCAAAAGTTGAAATAGATTTACCATTACCTTCCACACGACTCCATAGTTGCTGGGCTGCTGGACTCAGTTGCGCTCCTCCGACTCGTGGACTGCTCGGAAACTTTGGAACGGGCGTTGAGGCAAGCTTTTCTGGAATTCCATTTTTCTGCAGTTCACGCTTTGCTCTCGCATGTTTGTCGACGAGACGATGATGTAAATCTTCCCTCCTGCTTTGCCCCTTTATCATGAACGGATTTTTAGCTACATCGCCTTTACCTAAGTCAATCATCCGCGGTGTTGGTTCCGGCTCTGGCTCTGACTCTGATTCGTCATCCACGAAAGCATAACCATTAACTCGAGGCGTTTGTATCCCATTCTCAGATTCTGATTCTGGATTTATACGTTTCCTTGCGAGGGCGCGCCTGACTGCTGTTAAAGATGGAGATGGCGGCACAATGCTCATATCCACGGATTCTGACAACGAGGAAAGTCGGGTGTTGGAGTATGTAATGCTTTTGGGTCCTGCCATGGACTTATTTTGAGCCAGCTGTGCGACCGTTTCATTTATGTCCTCCAAGCCCTCTGGTGCAAACATCAGTTCATTGTCGGGCTTTGACTTCCAGGAATCAGGCATTGCAGGTTTGTCTGATAAATCTTTAATCGCAATTCGATCTTTCTTGCCACCATCGTCCAGTAAAGATTCTCGAGACTGTAACAAGCTCGACTCGACTTCTCTTTGCCTGAGCATCATCTTTGATGGCATTTTATGATTTCCGGACCACATCCACGCATACTTATCGGCTCGTTGTCGATTCTGAGCGTCCAAGAGTTTGTAGAAACTCTCATTGTCTTCACTCGTATATTTCGCCTGGAAACTATCAAGTGAAATATTTGTATCAATATGAGGTCTGCCGAGGAAATCTGCCGGTGCAGATGTCCGAGAAACTACTGTTCCCGGCGTATTACCTTCAAATCCTCTGGGAGTAGCAGAGACTCGAAGGGATGTCCTCATCGATATTCCGCGCCTGCCTTGTTGTCGATCAGGCGTCATCAGATGCTCAAGACGACGACTTGCACTTGATATCCATGCTTGATTTTGGGATTCAAGAGCGTCCAAATATTCCTGTTGGGTCTCGGTTTCTAGAAGGCCAGGGAAGAAGTCGCGGGCGATGATATCTGACAATGCACTGGTATAAGATTCTTCATCGATGACGTTCCTAGGTCGTTTGATGCGTTTCGCAGGTGTTGGCATTAAATCAGTATCATTTGATCGACGAACAAGCGAATTTCTGTTGTTCGAGGCTGTATCCATCATGGAGAGTAAGATATGCGTAGAGCTCGAGGTTAGGAGGGGAAGCTGCTCGAAGGTTTGGTAAATTGTGCACGCTAGATGTAGTTAAGTTTGATTACCTACCTACTGTAGATACTTATCTGCTGGCAGGCAAGGGGCGCTAAAAACGGAGCGGAATAACTGCACGGAACCCTGTGGGATCCAGGGATGGGAAACGAATTCTAGGAACACAATACCCTTCCTGCAGAATAAACATTGATTCTCCTCTCTTGGAACACCCTCTTAGAACCCTTCGCAGCACTTTGAATTACTGAAAAGTTGCCAATCAAATTCAACGCCGCAGCCAGGCGTGTGAGAGTTATTCAGCGGCATGACTTCCGCCCAAGACCAAGCTCTCGCATTTAAGAATGAGGGAAACAAATATTTCGCCGCCCATGACTGGCCAGCTGCTATTGAACAGTACACCAAAGCAATAAAGCTTGATGCCAAAGACCCTACCTTTTATTCGAATCGAGCCCAGGTATTAGCCCTACGAAAGACTTTTTGCTCGTATGACTAATGCCAGAAGGCGAATATCAAGTCAGAAGCCTACGGATACGCCATTGCAGATGCAAGCAAAGCTATTGAGCTAGACCCAAACTTCGTAAAGGCATGATTTTACCATTTTGCTACCTTCACGTTGTCAACCTAAATTTTTCCTAGGCATATTATCGGCGAGCCGTTGCCTATACAGCTATTCTTAAGTCGAGAGAAGCTCTAAAGGATTTCAAGACAGTGGTCAGGAAAGCTCCAAATGATAAAGATGCAAAGCTTAAATTAGCGGAATGCGAAAAGATTGTGAAAAGGGTTGAGTTCTTTCGAGCTATCGAGGTTGGCGATGAACCATCCGCTGCAGAAGGCCTAGATTTAGACACTATGGTGGTGGAAGATGATTATGATGGTGCCCGTTTGGAGAATGACATGACGCCAGATTTCGTCTCCAATATGATAGAACGATTCAAGAATGGGAAGAAAATTCACAAAAAGTATGCCTATCAGATTGTCATTGCAGCCAAAAAGGTCTTTTATGAGGAGCCTACAATGGTAGAGATAGAGATTGAGGAGGATACAAGGCTAACAGTTTGCGGCGATACTCATGGTACGTTAATTTCTTAACTTGACAATTCCTCCACGCTAATGATTTATCTTACAAGGCCAATTCTTTGACCTAATGGAGCTATTCAGGCTCAACGGATTTCCGACAGAAAAACACTGTTATCTCTTCAATGGAGACTTCGTCGATCGAGGGTCGTGGTCTACCGAAATCGCGCTACTGTTATATGCATACAAATGGCTACGTCCGACATCATTCTTTATAAATCGAGGCAACCACGAAACCGACGATATGAATCGTGTGTATGGGTTTGAGGGGGAGTGCAAAGCAAAGTACAACGGTAAGCTCTAGTCATGGATTTACTAGAGAGTAGAAACAGCTCTAATAATGGTTAGACCGAGTTTTCAAGCTATTCTCTGAAAGCTTTTCGGCATTACCACTCGCTACTCTAATCGGGAAGAAATTTCTTGTCCTTCATGGCGGACTGTTTTCAGATGATAAAATTACACTTGACGATATACGAAAACTGAACCGTCACAATCAGCGCCAGCCTGGACAAGCAGGACTGATGATGGAGATGCTTTGGACAGACCCACAAACTGAACCCGGTCGAGGTCCAAGTAAACGGGGAGTTGGGATGCAATTTGGACCTGATGTTACGAAGAGATTCTGTGAGAAAAATGGGTTGGATGCTGTTATTCGCAGCCACGAGGTTAGGATGGAAGGCTATGAAGAAGAGCATGATGGAAAATGCATTACAGGTATTTATACTCGCAAATTCGAATCACTAAGCTCACTCTTGTTCCAGTATTTTCAGCGCCAAAATATTGTGATAGTACAGAAAATAAAGGGGCCTATATCAATATTGATTCAGACTACAAGCTACAATTTCACAAATTCGATGCCGTTCCCCATCCTAATATCAAACCTATGGTAAGTCTATTAAGTAATTTTTATCTTAGCTATTTAATTTTCTAATACTGTTTAGGCATACGCACAAAGTAGTTTAATGTCAATGACTTAGATAGTAATATTTATTACAAATGTAAAATATAACAATCGGTGCGTTCTTCTACTTTGTATTCGCTTGTAGTTGTAATAGCACAGGACGAAATAAAGGTAAGAAGAGGCATATGGGAGTGCGTTCTTAGTTGTATTTTCCTATAGGCTAGCTACGGAGAAAAGTAGAATATGAAGAGAAAAGAAAGGAAAGAAAAAGAGAGAAGTCTGTGTACAAATAAGGGGCTCTGCTTCTAGTCCGAATCGGTTCCGACTCTGCCTTTAAACCCCGTGACCTAGAAATTCGAAGCTTTGCCGTCACATCTAAACCTGCAAGCAAATGTGGGAGCTAGATTTCGTTTACAAAATTAAAAAATAATTTAAGGATTTAAATTTAAATTTATTATAATATAATAAATAATATTTATATCTTTTAATATAGAAAGTTTCAATAATTGTTACGAACGCCTGACCTAAGAGTCACGTGATGGACCTTGGGACCTGGACTATGTGATAAGCAGAATATCACGTGTTACAAATGTTATGCGTAGACTGTTACGAGATTATTCACTCTTACATGACTGTCACATGTGACAGTCATGTGACTTAGCTAGGCGAATATAAAATAACTGCTTTCTGTAGAATTTAGTAAAACAAGAGACCGTGAGTAATGCCACGTAGAGTTAGAAAGCTCGCTTGTAAGTTTAATTTAGTTTTATTAATTATGTAAGATTAATTTAAGACTTGTAGCAAAACTTATAAACTTGTAAACTATACATCTATAAACTTGTAAACTTAAACTTATACACGATTACTAAACTAGAAGCTTATTAAATATTCGAGTTCTTATTTAACTAATTATGTTATGAGATTATTCACTCTCACATGACTGTCACGTGCGACAGTCATGTGACGAGGCTAGGACAAGGCTAGGCGGACATAAATAGCCGCTTCTGTTATGAGATTATTCACTCTCACATGACTGTCACGTGCGACAGTCATGTGACGAGGCTAGGACGAGGCTAGGCGGGCATAAATAGCCGCTTCTCATAGACAACCTCACACTATAATTTTGTTCCTACTAATTTGGTAGCACGACTATACCCAGATCTTTAATCCTACATTTTGAATTATCAATTACCATACTTATACTTAATTAACCTCCGAAAGAATTGCTTATTTAGCAACTAGCCTACAACTTAACACTGCGCAATCGGTCAGCTACTGATTAGCACTACATTAATAACTACATCAGCTTTTATAAAGGCTAACTAACTTGCTTTGCAATTGCAAGCTTTTATTAGTACTCGCTACGTCTACATTAACTCTATTAGTAAGAAGTTGCAACAGCAGATTCACGAAGCTGCGGACTTAGTGTTAGAGCTGCTTACTAACATTAGTAACAAAAAAGAAAAAAGCGTTCGACAATTAATTGCTTCGCAATTTCTAGCTTAGTAGTCAGACTTAAAGGCAGACCTCGACAAGGCTATAAGCGAATACTTCTTTTTTATTAGCGACACTAACAGAGAAGAAGAAAAAGAAGAAGTAGATCGAATTCGCACTAGTCGGTCGAACTCGAGATCGTTATTGCCTCGAACACTGTTTACAGCTAACACAACAGTAACTCTAGAACCTAATCTAAGATTTACCTCGAAGTTAAACTTGCCTTAGCACTTTCTAAGAATCATTAATTTAACTAAACTGCTAAAGCAATCTACTTAGCAAACACAAGCTACAATAAGCGAAGGCAGTAACCTAAATTAATCTACACTAACGAGCTATAACGCTGCTAGAATTGCTTAAATCGTAGCAGAAGTACTACGTTAGCAAACACTTCTACGAAGACACATTCTTGACTTTTTACTAGACTTTAGCACTGCTGCTGCTAACAATGCTAAAGTTAGTAACATAAAATAAAAACTGCAAGATATAGAATACTTTAACTTAAACCTTGACGAGTTATACAGTCTAAGCGACTATGTGCAATCTAGTACAACAGTGTACTAGAGAAATGTGTTCTTATTTACTAAGATCGTCAGTAATAACGCACAACAAGAGCAAGCAGCTATTGTTCGATGCAACTTATTATTATGTTTGCGTAAATTAGCACTAGCTTAGTACACTTCGAAACTTAACAACTTCTAGCGAAGTAGATTAAAGTTCTACAATTAAGGCGTTACTGCTTAAGTGCAAGCACTAACGAGACGCTTTAAAGACTTTCTTACTGTAGCACTACAAAAGCTGCAAGCTAAAAAATACACTGTTACTAACGCTAGAAACAACTGCAATATACAGTTATACATTGCTACTGTAATAAGACATGCGAAAGCAGCTAAATTAGACAAGCTAATTTAACAATTGTTACAAGCATACAATAACATTAACTTAGCACTGCAGCTATACATTACTTAGCTTAC